>JAGDQP010008132.1:0-10643 GCA_022664845.1 Lepisma saccharinum
CAAAATCCCATTTTGCACACCGTTTGAGCTGGATAAATGAAATTTTACTTGAAGTTGTACTATCACAAGTAGGTCACGACAAAATAAGAAAACTTTCAAAAAGTCGTCAACATGGATCCAAAATGGCCGCCCCAAAAACCCAATTTCCAATTCATTGAAGGTAGAGAAACGAAATTTTCAATGAAGGTGTATGACCAAGAGTAGGTTACAATAAATGGGGTAAATCTTCCCTTTGGGGGCGCAGCCAACCGTGGGAGGGTGAAGATGTACTCCGTGGTGGTATAGTGCTGCAGGGAGATTTTGGTTAAGATAAAGGAGGCGTATCCTCTCAAAAGCACTGAAGTTGGGGGGCGAGCCCCGGCTCCCAGCGAAACTTCGAAATCTACCTCAGCCTGTAGGCCTACCGAAAGGGATTTTTTTTCTTCCCACATAAAGAGTAATGTAAAACAAAAATGAACATTAACATTTATAATTTAGGTTCATATGGGTCATCGAGATATAAATATATGATGAAACTATAACATAAAATGAACTTAATTGAGTGCTGACATATGGTTCAATATGGTATTACTCTATTGCTGCGTAAAAAAAAGAGTGACCCATGTGTTGACGAGAGTGATTCTGACTCTTCGTGAGAAAAAGAACGCAAAAAGAGTGGTGGTGAGACGCACTTCTATGAGTCAGCACATTAGCAGAATGATGGTAAAAATAAACCGATGTTTCACATACGCATGTACAAGCCAAAAATTACGATTGTGTTTCTACCTGAATACTACAAAGAGAAATTGTCACAAATCACGCTTGCAAAAAAAAAATCGTTAAAATTATTAGAAAGAATATCTATTAAAATTGTTTGATAGCAGCATGTCGGTTACAAACTCAAAAGCTAAAACTAAATATCCAAAAGATTACATTGACAGTGATTTGTAGCAGTCTATCATTAAGCATTACCATATTTTCCCCTCAAATGCCAAGGTTGTACCTTCAACTTAGACTCTGGCCAACTCCTTACCACATTCTTTCCTCTCCTTTACCCGGACTGAGCCTTAGATGCCTAAAGTAGGGTTGCCAGATTCTCTAAACCAAAAAACCGGGACATCCTTCTCAGACTGCACTGACAAACTTGGAGGGATGTTAATACATCAAAAGGTGAAAAAAATCTTTGGTGCAAATTCCGCCGCGTTTCTAATTTTACCTATTCAGAAGATTTGGGCACAAAATAACTTCTCAGTCTTTTTGAAATGTTTAATTTAATGGCCTTAATATGTTGTTTTTGCGCTTTAGCATGCTTTGTGATTTGATATATTCGTTCATTTCTTCCTCATGGGAAATACACGTGCGTCTAAGGGTAGGTCACTCGAATTAAGTGGCGGACCTATAAACTAACTCGGCATTGCGTGTTCGAAAGGCATGTATAATTTGCAAGTACGTGAAAACGTTAGAATAATTTAAAAGGGCATGAAAATGTTGAGTGCGATGAGTGCAGTGTTGCCTGCTATGAAATGTTCCTTCACGTCTTTATGGAATATCCTAGTTGATTTAGCATGTCAAGCTCAGCATCGAGTCACTTGCTGTACTTCAATTTTCTGGAACCCTAGGTTGAAAACGCAGATATTTACTAACAGAGAGAAATAGAATTCTAAAAGCTTTCCGGTAATTTAGATTTTTTGCAGGACTATTGACAAACCTCTGGAAAGAAATTGTTTGTAAAAAGACGAAGAAATTGTCAACTCACAGAAGACTAAAAACGGAGCTGAACTCTAGGCAAAGCAATATATACGAACAATTTGAGATGTCTCCTTTCTGTGCGTGTGTATGTTGTTGTTGGTGACGTTCTCAATTCATGTATTTCTTTTTTATAATGGGAGAAGTGATTTACCGCCCAACTATCTTGGACTTGACTGAAAGGTACCAGCGACAAAGAAGATAACAAGGTTAAGCACTAAAATCTATAGATGACCCGTGCTTCCTGGAAAGTCTGGTCTTGTGTTTGAAAAAACCGCACTCATCTTTTTCCTACCGCTAAAATTGAAACAGATAGGTTATCGGAGAGTATATTTCAAACCAATTTTAATACTGATGCTTGGAAAAATTCATTACTATTTTCCTGTTATCGCCACTTTGTCTTTGAGGTAGTGTTTCCTATCTACTTGCTAATTTTAAAGATTAAATAAATGTTTTAAAACTCAGATCTTGTTTATATAATTTTACTTTATAGAGGTTGGAAAATATTTCTGAATACCACTAATACGTGATTTGAAGGCAATATGTATACAACGTACAGTCACTGCATAGCGAAAGGGAAGGGGTTAATTATTTAAGAATCTTTACTGTCGACACTAGGATCGTTCACCGATAGTATCGCAGAGTCCCAGGGCTATGCGGAGCACACTTTGAGAACCGCTATGCTAATGTAACACATTTTTACACTCCACTTCATACAGGCTTTTTGGTGGACAAACACCATATGCGTGGTTTTTCTCGGGGGTTTCGTTTCCTCCCACTTTCTCCATTCCACCAAATCTCCCATCATAATCAACTCGGCCTGAGCCAAAATTATGATGCAAAAAAAGCCTTAAAAATTACATTCAAGTTTCACTTCATGGATACCAGACGATCCTACTTCTGTAGAAATTACTTACAAACGTGTAAAAACTTAAAAAAAAACTGAAACCGAAGCGATTGTCTTTCTAACAACATGTAAAAAACCACAATAACAATGGTGCCTCAGAATCACCATGTGCGCGCTCTCACTCTGCGCGCACGCCAGGGAAATAGCAATGTTGCAACTAGTCCTAGTCTCCCCTCTGTATTATGTGGTAGTTCAAATCTTGATATCTTGCAATGTATTCACTGACGTTTAAAATAAATATATTTTTTTTAAATACGTAGAAGCAAAGCAGGTTTCAAATGATCCGTGTTGCCATATACAAGAAATGAAAGTGTTGCCACTGGACTACATAATGGCATTATGTACATGCATGTAATGGCATGTACGTACATGATATCATAGTGATGCTTGTAGGAACTTCTTCTACAGTATGATGAGTGATGGAGGGTATTCTTAACATATGATAGGGTAAATTATTGAGCTGAGCGAGCGACGTATTTTTTGTAATACAACTTCTCGTAGCTTTCTGAAAAGATGATCTCCAATTTTTGTACAGTGTTATTGGTTGTGGTGGATAAGGTTTATGGATTAAGAAATTAACGAAAGGTTGTATCGTTCCCATGGTAACGGTACTCAAAGAAAAACTGATTTTCACGAATGTTACAAAAACGGCTGGATCTATTACATACAAATTCGGCATTATGATAATAAAATGGAAACCCTCCATGTCTTAGCTGTACCAGAACTTCCCATTATTATCGTTTCTATGGCAGCGATACTCAATTACTAATGCTTACATTCGCGCCTCATGTGAGAAGGTTTAGACTAATTTGCTTCAAACTTAGCATGATTGTATGGGACTCAACACTTAAGACTTGAACCACATCAGAAATTCAATCTATTGTTTCCATGGTAACGAGACAATTACGTATTCGATCATTAGATATGAATCAATGAGCTGATTGCAGCCAAACTTCCCATAACGATGTAAGAAAGTCTCGTTAAGTCGTTGACCGCATTAGAATCTTAAAAGATATACCGTTTCCATAGTATCGATACTTTTTCACAACACACACATTGAGCAATATATACGTTGAATAACTGCTGTTGTAATTGCGCTCCTAAACGAGGATTGGCTGAGGATGATAGGCGAAGTCTGCGATTAAAATCAAACTATCGATTACATATCAGGTGATACAGCTTGCCGTCGTATTTAGATTTTACGATCTCGCGTTCTAATTAGTGTATCAAGATGGAATAGATGATATCTTACTCAGTATTGCATCCGAAAGTAGAAAGTCAAATCAGAATTTGTGACGTCACAAAGTACAAGCCTCCATCTTACAAATAATTAAATTTGAACATTTTGCATCATAGTAGGCGTATCAAGATGGAATAAAGAAAGTGTAGCTCAGAATGGCACCGGAAACCTTATGGATTTATGTTAATAACGAAAATGTGACGTCACACACTTTCTGGCCGGCATCTTGAGCGGAAAAAATGTGACGTTACGACGTACACGCCACAATCTTGAGATTTTCTTTAATATTTGGATATGCAGGGTACTGCGGTGCAGCAAACGATTGGCAGTTCAGGTACTGAAAACGTCACAAGCTTACTAAGGAAACTTAAGGTATCTAGAGAGGTAAAGCGCGCCTGTCCCCTGCCCCTAAAATATATTTCAACACCGGGAACTTCTTAGACTCAAAGTTTTCCTTCACCCACCTTACTGCTATCATGATTACTTCGATGTAAAACACTCTAATTAATATTAATTTGTGTCAGCGACGATATTCTTATTTCAGGAAAAATAATGTTTCTCACTATAAACGTCAACTCGCTCATTTCAATTCTGTAGAACCACCAAAGATGAATGCGTTCTAGTTACCTTATTTGTGAATTTTCTGGTCTATTGTATTTCCTATAGATCTAATAAACAAAACTGAGCGGCCGTGGCTCAGTGGTAGAGCGTTGGCGTAGATTCGGGAGGTTATGCGTTCAATCCGAGCGACCTGGCATCCTGACCGACGTTTTATTCTAGGGTTTTCCTCAGTCACATCAATCAGGGATGGTAACTTCAACTTAGACCTTCCTGCATCCTTTCCACTCCCCTATCCCGGACTGATTCACTATCCCCTAAAGGTCATAAATAAAATTCAAATTTGTGAATTTTGTGTTCAAAATAAATGAAAGTTTTAATTCCAATTTGACCTGAACCTAAGGTGCCTAAAAGTCATCAGTAAAATTAAATTCAACCGCGATTTCTCTCAAAATATCGAGCGAAATTCCAATATAATACATATATATATATATATATTTATCCTGAAAATGTATTTATTAATAATGGTATTGAAACAAAATCTAAAACAAAACATCTTTAAAGCAGGAAAATCTCGTCTAATGCCTTCCCAGGAGGCAACGTACCAAGAACAGAAGATACATTTCCTCGCTGAATTGCGATACTGAGGCGCTGGATTAGGAAGGTGGTCGAGCGAGCATCACCTGAAACGATCTGTATTCGCCGACCAACTTCTTTAATAAAATTAAGGCCTGCCGTGCCCCAAGTACCACTTGACTCAATTGCGATCGCAACAAAAATATACTGTGCAAGAAGATTGGACATTCCATCAGGTCTCTTACCGTCGGAGCGGCTACAGCCAGATGGTTCTCGTACCGATGGTACATTAGCAGAAACTAGAGCTCTGAGGATGACATCATTGACACTAGAATGACGCATGTGTCTACCAGCACTCCTGATACAGGAGAGACCGTGAAGGCCCCGTTGATCCACGAATGCTCCACAGGCCGGACAACGATGAGGTACACAGACGTCAGCTCCTAAACGTAAGGCAACAGCAACCCGGAAAACTCAGAAGAAAATGATGTTGAAGTCCCAGACGTAATGAAAGAAGAAGTAGATAAAGTACTTCGAGGGATGAAGAACGGAAAATCGCCAGGAGAAGATGGATTCGCAGCAGAGATGTTTAAATGGGGAAGTGAAAAATAGAAAGAGGGACTTGCTAAATTATTCTCGATGTGCCTGGGGAAGAGAGAAATACCCTCAAGCCTGTTTGCTTCAAGTGCAGAAGAACTACAAACCAGGATGGAAGAACTGAGTAACGAGAGTTCGAAAATATGACTTAAAATAAAGTAAAACAAAAGTAATGTACAATCAACATGCTGTAAAAAGGGAAATAAAGATTAGCTTAGAGATAATAGGTATAGTTGATGACTATGTTTACCTAGGCCAGCTCAAAACATCAAATGCCAAGTTGACTGATGAAATAAATAGATGTAAAATGGAATGGAGTTCGTTTGGAAGACTACACTTTATTTTCAAAAGCAAACTACCAATGTGTCTGAAGCGTAAAGTTTATAATCAATATGTCTTACCCGTGATGATGTACGGTTGCGAAACTTGGACATTGAATGCGCAAACGACTCAAAGATTGAATCACACAAAGAGCAATGGAGAGATGCATGCTAGGAATAACCAGGAGGGACAGGAAGGATTTGCGCACAAAGGTAGAGGATGTAATCAAGACTGTGAAGAAGATGAAGTGGAGATGGGCCGGTCACATAGCTAGACGAACAGATGGAAGGTGGACGACAAGTGTACTACAGTGGATTCCTAGAGAAAAGAAACGATAGAGACGACGTCCAAATGTAAGATGGGTAGATGAAATCAAGCGTTTTTTCAGGATGAGGATAGCAGCAGACCGAGATATGTGGAATGAAAAGAGGGAGGCCTTCATACAGCAGTGGATAGAAAACGGCTGAATATGATGAATATATATATATATATATATGCGTAACCTACTCGGTAGCGCGCTCGACTTCAGTGCGAGAGGTCCCGGGTTCGATTCCCGGTGGCGGCTCAACAATTTCGGTGTTGACCCAGCATCGTGAGGACAATTGGGGAACTGCTGTGAATAAAATACAGTGGCGATCACATTGAGAGCTTCGGCGGCTCTCCTCTCCCAACACGTCTGGTCAGCGTGGGAGCAGTAGACCAACTCCTCCGTTCGGGGAGAGGCCTCATCCACTAGTGGATTGAATATGGCTGTGATTTAATATATATTGATGCCTTTGGAACCACGTACAGAAGTCTATGTACCATCCCAGTACACGTCTGGTGTGACTGAGAAAACCTTGTTAATAATAGGCGTACGCAGGTATGGTACTTTTAGGGCTATGAAGTAACGAAGTAAAGCATCGGGATCGTGTAAGATAAATAACATGAAAGATACACACGATATCAAAAATGGGATATTTATTGACCCATATATTATAGGTCTAACCAAGGACGGACGGACAATCAGAACCCAACAATGCATAAAACTAGCCAACAAACGAACATGGACTCACTTACCCATATGTCGGTGCGCCGTGGCCAATAGCGTGATTACAACCCTGAACCTTCTTCAGATGGCTGTAGAACGATGGCGATGGTCAGTTGAACCTAGCTGGAGTGCTAGTTGAAGAAGTGCCCATTCCAGCACATTAGGAATGGCTTTCAAAGCGGAGCCAACAGGGCTTGTCGAAATCCGGTAACCAAAAGCAGAACCAGCTAGCAGCTGGTTGATCGACAACAGGACCCGTGCTGTTGGCGGTTTAAAAACATTCCATAGAAATTGCTTGCAAACATCTCTCGATGTTTGTTCTAAGATGTCGGTGACTTGCGCCATCGCTATTTATTCTGTTTGTGGTTTCTCAGGAAAATCCTTCCTGGTTCACACATTCTTTTTAGTCTGAGTTCCATTCACGCAGTGTCGTATTCGTATGCTTTTACCTTTAAAGTGAAATCCATGCATTCAACATCCCCCACATTTATGTCATATTTTACGTTTTGTGTAAAATACGACATGATTCGTGTAATTGTTTGACAATCAGTCCCGGTTAGAAAATATAACAAATATAAGTTTCTTCTTGAATACTCTATACCATTTTTTTAAAAGTGAAAACCCATCCCATGAAAAAAAATAAAAAAATAAAAAGCAAAAATAAATATGTCCCTCATCCTATGATAAATATTTCGTAATCATAATAAATAAAATAATAATATTTTAGAAGCCTCACGGCTTCAATGCCGTGGTCTGCGACATTGGTTTGTACGGACGCAGCATTATAGCAATTCCTTGTGGTAAACATCTTTGTACTTCAGTCGATGTAGGTCACAGGAATGTTCCATATTGTTTATGCTTCCACGTCACTTGTACAGAAAATAAAAGAAAAGGAATGAAAAAGAACGATTAGTAGCACAAATAGCAGTACGTAACAGAAAAACACTTGGTTACAAGGCTGTTCATTCATATCGTCAGCGTTTTTCACTCGTGAGAAAAAGGATCTGGGGGTGGAGAGATGATACTGAAGAAAGGAAGGGGAGATAAAAAGTGCTGACATCTCTTGCTGTATTTCGCTTCGGCTTACATCTATCTGAAGTCATTTTCCATGTTGTAAGAGATTCTCTCTATAAAAATAAGAGCTTGTATGCTCATTAAAAAAACATACAAATGTGGCATTCCAGGATTGGACATAAATACCGTGACAGCAAGGCAGAAGTCAAGAGAGGTTAGCAAGATTCTACCGAGTTGAGTTAGAAGAGATCACTGCTGGTATGCGACGCACCGATGGGCTTAGTCTGGTCCTGCTGTCTGTGACCTGATCGTCCGCCCATATCCTTGGAAGGCTTTGGGCATCATTAAGGCAGTCATTCTGTGGGACAGGCAGAATGAATTGGGCGTCACTTTTAAACTAGCGAGGTAGCTGGTTCCTTGTATGGTTTGGAGCCTTGTTGGTATTTGAGAACGTCGGAGCCAGCAACTTCTGTCTGAGCCCTCTTTCTGGTATGTGGAACTGTAATTTTAGTAAGGATTTCCTAAATCACATCAAGCGAATGTTTAGATGGTACTCAGATTTAAGATACAGAAGTTTTAAGTCCACAATATATATATATATATATATATATAATAAATCACAGCCATATTCAATCTACTAGTGGATGAGGCCTCTCCCTGAAGGAAGGAGTTGGTCTACTGCTCCCACGCTGACCAGACGGGTTGGGAGAGGAGAGCGGAAGCTCTCCCTGTGATCGCTACTGTCTTTGATTCACAGCAGCTCCCCAGTTATCCTCACGATGCTCGATCCTCACGATATATGGTAAATAGAATCAAGAGACCTGTCACATCATATGTTGCCTGTGTCATGTTATCATTTAAGAAAATTAAAAGTTTTGTCACTAGACAGTAGGATTGGGACAGAAAGCTTAAATTTAATACAGTAAGTCATCTCACTCAAAATTAAAATAGATGTATTTCGGGATTTTTCAAATAAACTACTCAAAACCGAAATTAAAGCGCTTTTTTTTTCGTTGGAACATCCTGTATATAAAACGAAATATTTAGCACAAGATATACACAATTTACAGAAAGACATATTCAATCTTAGAGTATATATTTACAAAATATGAGTATTTTAAGTCACATTTATTTCGTGCTATGTATAAATGATGAACCATGCTTTTTTTTTTTTAAATCGGTTTATCTTAGACCGATAATCAATTCTGAGATAATCAATTCTCTACCAGCACAAGCTATGTTTGTAAAGTATCCAATACTCATCCAGATATTCTTTATAACCATATCACAGTAATTGGCGTTCTGTCACACGCATAACATATGAAGGACCTCTGGCTGGCGAAACGGTTAGCACTTTTACTTTCTTTTCTCATGGTCACTGGTCATCCATAAAATATTGAGTGTTGAAACTCACTCAGACTGTAGGGTCTATCCTAACAAACTCACAAGCTCATTCAGGTGGCTAACAACAATTCACATAGAAACTTATCGTAAAAAAAATATTTTGTATTTGCCTTATTTTAGCACACTGAGAGGTTGAATTATTATTATTTAATATCTAAAAACCAGACGTGCAGACAACAAAACATGTAATATTACTGTAGAATCTTTATGTAATTTACAACAAATACTGTATATTTACTCTCGGCTTTCTGTAGTCCAATAGAAAAATATCAATTGCATTAAACGAAAGAAAAACTTCTTTGCCAGCAGAAGTGTTGTGAAACAACAAGTGGCATCACCAAATGTGCCACCTTTGCATGTTTGTGATTTTATCTTAAAACTTGTTGTAGAACCCTTGAAATAAGTTATCGATTGGGACTTCACAGAAAGGAAATTGCGTTATATATTTGCCTGACTCATACGCTACCTAACAAGAATTAGTTGCAAGAAGTTGCCTCACTTTTTGGTTTTTCAATTTTATGTTTTCCTGGATGTTTCTTTCTAATTTATACGGTAGAGTGATGTCAGGTTGATTGAAAGGAAAATATATATTCTATAACAAAGAATTCAAATTTTCGTAAGAAAATAATTTTATTTCTAGAAAGTCGGGCTAGACAAATACTTTGTAAGACGTTCTCTCTTGTGTATGTGTTTGTCTGTCTGGTATGGATTTCACGAGTTTGTTGCAATAATAGTGGGATGCTTATCCCACCACCGTCGGCTCTAGCACTTTCTTTTTCACATCTTGCTTACTCCAAATATTGTGCCCAGGAAGTTTCCTTCCGTCTAACATTCTTTCCTTCCGTCTCGTTTTATCTATCACAATAAGATCTGGAAACGTACGTTTCTTCGAGAGCTTTATATCATGTTGGGTGGCTCAAATATTTTGAATTTGAATCTATTTATGCCTTTTAGACATCTATGATAGGAATGGCAAGATCTGGATCCGGATATCTGAAACCTGAATCCAAAAGGTTCAGGATAACTGAAACCTGGATCCGAGTATCCGAAACTCTCATCAAGATCCGCATATTCGACATTTGGATCAGGATGCTGATATTAGAACCTCCGATCCGATACCGTGTATCCGAAACACGGATCCGGGTCCAGACAGAGGCCGTTTAATTATTACGTCTGCATCCATGAGGGAGGTTTTCCAAGCTTTGCTTATTTTTGCTGTGTATCTACAGATGCTTATCAGAATAATGGAAACACCTGAACGAAAGTGCAAC
>JAGDQP010008132.1:11043-22245 GCA_022664845.1 Lepisma saccharinum
TACAGATGCTTATCAGAATAATGGAAACACCTGAACGAAAGTGCAACTTACCAGATTAATATGGTGTCGGGCCACCTTTCGCCTTCAGAACAGCCTTGATGCGACGTGGGATGGAGGTATAGAGGTCGTGAATGGTAGCAAGTGGAATATTACACCATTCCTCGTGCAGGGCATCGGCCAGTTCTGTGAGAGAGGATGGAGGTGGAAATCGTCGCCGGAGTCGTGTTTCCAAGATGGACCACAGATGTTCAATTATGTTGAGATCTGGGGATTGGGCGGGCCAGGGGAGGTGTTGAACTTCATCCCGATGTTCCTCAAACCACGCTGCAACAACTCCAGCTGTGTGAATGGGTGCATTATCATCCTGGAATATGGCGTCATTGTCCGGGAACAACATCCGGACCATAGGATGCAAGTGGTCTCCTAAAATTGCGACATAATCGTTGGCAGTGATGCGTCCGCGAAGTGTGACCACAGGACACAATGAAAACCATGATATTGCGGCCCACAGCATCACCGTGCCGCCGCCATGTTTCACAGTTGGGCGGAGACACTGCAGATCATACGCTTCTTTGGGCGTTCTCCACACATAAACACGGCCCGTGGTTTGGAATAGGGTGAATGGTGACTCATCCGACCATACCACACGTTTCCAGTCGTCAACGGTCCAAGTTGCATGGTCGCGGCACCATTTGCGGCGTGCTAAAGCGTTCTGGTCCCTGATGAGAGGTTTGGCCCGTGCAACACGACCCCGTAAGTTCATGCCATGTAATTCGCGGCGGACTGTGATTGTCGAAACAGGTTGGGGAAGGTGCTGATTGAGTTCCTCCGTCACTTGCGCCGCAGTGGCACGACGGTTCCGCGTGACAATGCGCTTTAATACCCGGCGTGCCCTGTCACTGATGCTTTTCTTCCGCCCACTGTTCCGCTTCCCCGATGTGGTTTTCCCGTGTGTTGTGTAGGCCGTCATCACCTTCGACACTGTCCCTGGCGACACACCTAACACACTAGCCACTGCCGTCACACTCACTCCACATAACCGCGCACCAACAATTTGCCCTCTTTGAAACTCTGAGAGGTCTCCCATTTTACACTACCTCCGTCTGCTGCAGCCACTGCACACTCCTGTTCCACGACGCCTGACGTAGTATGGAAACCGACCTAACACACCACCACCAGCAGTCCGGCGCTGCGGTCGCCACGACACCACTGCCAACCCATACATCTGACGTGTTGCCAACTAAAGGTGTTTCCATTATTCTGATAAGCATCTGTATGTATTAGGGATCGGAAATCTGCTTAATCTTGCTTAGAAAGAGGGAGGGGGGTCTAAAATTACTAATATTGTGCTGACGTAATATTTGAACGATCCGATTTACAAAAGTTTTATCCGAAACTCATTTTTGGATTTCCGAAGTGATGGAAGTTACGCCAGACAAGACCAAGTCAGTCATTGCATCCCAGATAGCAATAATAAATATACATTTTGTTACACTTGCATGCCTTTAAAATTTGGCACAACAACAGTCGAACAGAACAGGAATAGATCAACAGAAATACAGGTATCCAAGTAAAAACTATCATGTTAAAGAGCTATTGGCAGATCCATCCTAGACCTGAAATGATCTACTCTACTCCCTTTAGTAAAATCCCTTTACTTAAAGAAGGCAATGCCTGAGAATATTTACTTACACTTAACACTTGCGTCCCCGGCCTTTTCGTCCCTTAACTTCAGAAAATTTAAAATTTCAATAATACTGCCTCTGCTCACAAGAAATATATTGCCAGTAAACAACTCATATTCCACAGAGAAAAATACGTACCGGTATCTGACCACTACTGGCCACTAAATCGCAAAGACAATAACATTCCCTACAATGACATAATTGATCTATTGTGTCTCCCAGACAGCAATGCCTCTAATGGAGCGTAGGGATAATTTTTACCTTGAACTGCATGGGCTGAGAAGGAGTTGAGTCCATTCAGGTAATGCTCGCGGTAAAAATAAACATCAACATGTCGTGATGTGAACAACCTGATGAAAATACAAAGAAAACCCATTCCATCGAGAAATATTATCAAAATCTTTTAAATAAGATAGAAAGAATTTGTAAATTACTTTCTAATTGCAGAAATATGCGCATGTGCCAGTATCGATATCCGAAACTAGGATATAAAGTCCTTCAAGCCTTAGAACGAAGTAGATGTAAACAAACCCACGTAGCTCGATAGCCAGTGATTGGTTGTTGGTCTCACCGCACTAGTATCCTACCGTAATATAGTTCCTAATAATTTCAGATAAAGGGTTCTGAATTTATCCTGCATTTTGTGATGCAGAAACGCATTATACAGGGTAAGTCAAAATGATGTACCCGATTTCATAAATTTATTTTGTGAAATATAATGAACATATCTCAATGTAATACATGTGGTAAGAAGGGTAACTCTCAAAGTTTTTTTTCAGTCACATCACAAGTGCTCTATGTGAGTACCTCGCGTAACACGACACACATCAAGCCGATAGTCTATCTCCTGCCAAACCTTGTGTAGTGTGTCACGGTCAATCTCTGCACTGGCTGCTGTGATGCGGCCGCGAAGGTCACCCAATGTTGTTGGAAGTGGTGATACGTAAACACGATCCTCTATGAAACCCCACAAAAAGAAATCACACGGGGCAGATCGGGGGAACGAGGTGGCCAACGAATGAGAACTCGATCCTCCTGAGATGCACGGCCTATCCAGCGCTGTGGCAATGCCTCATTGAGATGATCCCGAACGCTGCCATGGTAATGCGGAGGGGCACCATCCAATTGAAGAATGAAATCTGCACTATCCTCTTCGAGCTGTGGAAGGAGCCATTGTTGCAGCATATCAAGAAAAACATGTCCTGTCACAGTAGGTTCAAGGAAGAAAAAGGGCCCATAAATCTTTTCAGGGGAAATGTCACAAAACACATTCACCTTGGGTGAATCGCGTTGGTGTTCCACAACTGCGTGGGGATTATCAGTTCCCCAGATCCTTACGTTGTGTCTATTCACATTCCCAGAAAGGTGAAACACCGCTTCATCACTGTAACATAACCTTTCGGCGAACCCATCCTCTTCCATTAACGTGAGAAAATCAGCACAGAAAGACGCTCGAGCAGCATAATCAGTGTCTCTTAAGGCTTGTAGCAGTTGCAAGCGATAGGATTTCATTTGTAAACGTTTCCGTAGAATTCGCCATACAGTTTTCTGTGGCATTTCAAGTTTCCTCGCTGCCCGGTAGGTGGACTTCTGTGGACTCCGCACAAAACTGGCGCGAACACGTTCCACTGTCTCTTCCTCAGCTGAAGGACGGCCAGTCGATTTTCGCTTACAGATGCAGCCCGTATCTCTGAATTTTTCATACCACGTACGAATGGTTTTTCCAGTAGATGGGTCTCTGCCATACTTGGTACGGAAATGCCGTTGAACACTCATCACAGAGTTGTTTGCATGGTAATCCAGCACACAGAACGATTTCTGCTCTCCAGTCAGCGCCATTTTCGTTACCTGCTTCCAGCGCCTCGTGGCGGTAGACAATGCAACCACGCGGGACATAAACTAAACTCAACTAAACTTTGAACTTTTGCCTTTCCTTGCGCGTAGCTCGCATTAAGATATGTTCAATATATTTCACAAAATAAATTTATGAAATCGGGTCCATCATTTTGATTTACCCTGTATATTATATTCAACGACAGATGTAGCATTATTTCAACCTCACCCATACTTGGACATATAGTATTAACTGCGCTTGCGTATGCGTTCGCGCTCCGAAATCACTAATTTCAAATTGTAGAATGTGGAGTTCCATGGTGACGACGAGTGACAATAATCCATGTTCGTAACGTGCTGTAAAACACATAAGAGGACAACGGCTTAAAAGTGCCGCTAAACGTTACTGCTACCACATCTTAAGATTTATTCTAAATTTTTGGTTGGAGGGTAAGTTGAAAAATGTAAAATTCCATACTAATGAACGTACAAACATGGGGCAAGCGGCATTCGATGAATGGGCTTTCTAGCTAGTTGTTGTATAAATATCTTGGATGAGTTCATTAGCCAGAATGATCAGATTAAAAATTTCAAAATGAACTTTAAACTTTTCAAAAAATCGTAGATTCCACCAATAGCCGTTAGTAAGAGAATTTTTCCCAAATGGGTATTAACAATATCTTGTCTGACTGTGAGTGAAAATCAGAATGGTTGATCAAACAATTTCAAAATGACGGTCTGTTCGAAGTATTCGAAAATATGTAATTTAAGCAATTATGAACCAATCTTGGTACAAAAATGGGTATTTACAATACCTTAGTCGAGAATGAACATCAGCATGATCAACCAATATGATAGTCATTGAATATCTAAAAAAATTATCAATATCTTGCGGCCCTATGTCAAAGGTTATATTTTATTTTGCATGTCTAGGTTTGACTGTACTGAAAGACATGTGTAAAAAATACAATTTTATTTATTCATTTCTTTAGACTTGAATATGCATTATATAGCAGAAATTTATTCAATGAGTCCTAACGTTCGACATCCCTAACACGACATATTTTACTGTCAGTATTTTCCTAATACTGTATACCAACGAACGTAACCCATATTGCAACATCTTTTATTTACAGCAAAATATAAGGAAGTGGAGAACACAATACAATGATAATTCTTATTATTATTGTTGAGCGACAAACACTTTTTAAACTCAAACAAGTTGAAATTCTGATCTTATATAATAAAACAGATCTTATATAAAACAGATAATTTTGCAAACTGAACCATACAATTTAGAAATAATATAAGGGTGATGCAAATGGATCCCTTATAGAACGTATCACGCTTAATACTTTTCATACTAGAAAGTAACTGAAATGGACCTGTCCAGTCAATAGGTTCCCTAAGTCGGCGCCTATAGACATGCGTGTGTTACTTTTGATGTCTGCCATACCAAATGGGTTTTCAGTTATTCATAAGTGTTTCACTAAACAAATACGAGAATAATATAATCCCTTTCACAAAAGACTGTTCGCTGAATAAAATTGTCACGTGCTTTTGAGAGGTTATAGTTGCCTATCCACAAACCTATTGGATGTAAATTAAATTGTATTTCGATGATAACGAAACAATGTCTTTATGTGTTGTCACTAAAGAACCCAGGTTATAATCTTTGCTGGACTAGCATAATACATGCTGGATCCATAAAATTTTCCAGTATGTAAGGTCGGTTTTGAAACCTGTTTTGCTGGTTACAGCAAATCAGACTGGATACCAGCACAATATGCTAGCTCAAATATCCAGTATGCATTGTCAGGTTTGAAACTTTCTGCTGGATGCAGCATATCCAGCAAGAAATGCCAGCAAAACCAGATAGATTCCAGCAATTAAAGCAAGTTTCGTTCCTGGAACCAGCAAGAATTCTGAACCTGGAAATCTTATAGTCGACTCGTCCTGTCAATTTAACTCAAATTTTGATCAAACTTTGAAGCAATTTATACAAAGCTGAAACTTTGAGTGGCTGTTCCTTGATCGATCCTCATCTCTATCTGAAAAGTCCCCCAAAATCCGGTGACTTTGAATAAACATTTATTTTGTGCAAGTTACAAACTACAAACTGAAAATTTAAGTTATAAACAAAACATTTTAGAAACAAACTATGATATGGTACTGCCTGCTGTTATATTTTGGGATATGCCCTAAATGTTATGATTTTTGTTGAAAAGGGAATTTAATTTATATAATTTGTCATTATCTTTTTATTTATTCATTTAAATCAAGTTGATAAAGTGAAAACAAGACAAATAAGCGCGTTCTATGCATTGTTAATGTTTTTAAATGTTCAAGAAGTTCAGTAGTTGACCAACAGATGGCAGCATATTTTTACGCATGGAGGCAGGTTAAAAGTGCAAAAGTTATGTATTAAACAGTTGTTTCTAGTTATGGATTGAAAGTAAAAAGCATCTGGCTATAGACAATTAAAAGTTTAAAGAGTTGTAAATATATTTAAGCTATTGCAAAGATGCTAAGATTTACGATTCGCAGGAAGTTAATGTACATGGAAATGTAAGTAAGCTTGTTAGAGAACGCTAATAGAACTTTCATTAGTCGGATTTATTTTCTGATTTTAAAGAATAAAACACTTAAATTTTATTATATGAGTTATTCTTTCGGGGCAACTTGCTCTATGCTACAAGAAAAGCTATGATCTGCTCCAAGGAAGCTGAAAAGCGCCGGAGAGCAGTATAATAGTATGAAAGCTCTAAGACTTCAGGGTTTTACGGTTACCTTTGTAGTCTCCACTCTATGTATAGCTGGATATTGATTTGCATCAATTAGGTAGACCTGTCGGAAGCTAATTTTATGCAAGATGTAACTTCAGATGCTTTCCAAGTTTCATGCGAAAAATCTACCTATTAGAAGTCCTGAGACTTCTAAGTAAAACTCTACCGTTTTAGCCAGCCGAAGGAATAATCATTGAAATATAAATAATGTCAAGACAGTTATCCTTCAGTGAAGACGTTATATATTTCAATCAAAATATATATCCTAATAAAAGCCTGATAGATATAAATAAATATTACAACTAAAACTTTGTAAAAACTTGTGAACGATATTTTGTTTAGTACAAATTATGAACAAATACTTTTTAAAGATACACTTCGTCTAAAGTAAGATCAGAGTTTTCCTTAAAAAGTTGAGAATATTTTCTTTTGTATATCACAAGAAAACAAAAACAGCTTTCGTAAAACTTAAAATAATTGTTACGAAGTTATGAGGTGACAATTTACTGTAAAACTTAAAGCTTGCGAGTTATATTTTACTTTGTTCAATTTACAAATCATATTTGTATTGCCTCCCATCTTGAATGTTTTCAAACTTTTCTTGGTACAAAGTTATAATCATAGTAACGTTTCTATCAAGTTATAATATGATTTTTGATACTTCAAAAACTTTTCTTGTTAGAAAAGTCTGAATGGCGTTTTGTACACTGACATACAACACAATATAGTTAGTGAAAACTTAAAACTTCTTGTAAAAAATTACAAATTACATTTTCTTTTGTAAAGTAAGAAATAATAAGAACATTCTTTGTAAAATTAAAAACAAAAGCATGAATGGAAAAACTTCTAAAAGTAAAAACCAAAAATTGAAAAAGGTTCTTGTTAAACTAAAAACAAAAATGGAAAATAAATTTTGTCAAACAAAACAAAAATGGAAAACCCTTTTGTAAAACTCAAAACAAAAATTGAAAACCATTCTGTAAAGCTAAAAACAAAACCGAAAAACCTATTTTGTAAATTAAAACAGAAAACGGAGAAAAGCTTTTTGTAAAACTAAAAACAGACACGGAAAATCTTTCTGTAAACTAAAACAGAAAGCGGAATTTGGTTTTTAAAACTAAAAACAGAAACGCGAAAATCTTTTTTGTAAAACTAAAACAGAGAAATTGAATAACTTTTGTAAAGTATGGTAACAAGGTAGTGTAGGTATGGAGGTCAAAATTGTTAAAGTTTACGGCTGTTACGAAAAAATATTAACTAATGTTAGGTGTTAGGCCGGCTTAGTTTAAAGTAACACCAGCGTTAGAGTTATTTTTGCCGGGTACAATAAACGTACCGTTGTCGGTTACCATTCGCTAAACCTCTGGCGGTCGGCGTCTCGTAATCAAATAGCAAGTGGTGTTAAGCGGTCATCAAATTATCAAACAAATGGTTTAACAAGCTGATAACGCTCGGTCACATGCGTTTGGCTTGCGTCAGTATTACTTATGGATGTTTACGTGTTATTATTCTATAAGATAAATGTTGTATATGTCTCCTGCTTTTATTCTATTTTTCGCGTTCCATGTTGATCTGCTACGTAATCAGCGCTCAAGCAGCCAGTGAAAAAGTTATGGCTTCAAATCCCGGCTGGGACATGATTATTTCTATCTTTGGATTTCCATACGATATAAAGTTTATGCAAGCTAGATTTTTATGTTAGACTAATGGTTGATAAGCCAAGACCTGAAGGTTCCTGGTTTTATTCGTAGCTACGGCATGGATATTTCTAGTTTCAGATTATATCTATAATGACGATACAAAATGGAATTTAATTACAAAATGAAAGCTAAATTTATATATTAACTTGGTAGCCGTTCAGTTTGAGGCCAATAACTTCAGAGTTTAATTCTCGCCTCTGACTATGACATCAGCTTTCAGCTGACGATTTCGTTCACAATCATTTCTATCAGAAAACACCACGAATGGTGTTCTATCTTGCTTTGCGGCGCACTTGCCAATTTACTACAAAGTTTATGAAATTTAATGGCATAAATATTAACTGACCATGAAATTCCAGTCAACAGAAGTGGTGTGAAAGAACATGTACTATGCATGTGAAACAAACAAAAGCCGTTCATGCCAACCAAGTTTGTGGTAACTGCCAATTAATATTGCTGAATATAATCGTTCCGAGATTACCAATCTGGTCTAAGTAAAAGTTGCTAAAAGCCATAAATAAATAATTAAGTTGTTCTCTTGAATCTGGTGCAGTACAGAAATACACACAAAGTTGTCTGGTTTTGAAATAATGGAAGTACATACAAAGAGTTTCAAAGAAAGACATAAGGAACACATATAATCCACTTGTTTATATTTTTGTGTCCGGAAACAGCAGCAAAAAATAGATTAAAGACATAAGGAATCCAGTCAATCTACATGTTATATACTTTATATTTCTATCTCTGGGAATAACAGCTAAATTTAGAATAAAGGCATAAGAAATGAAGTGAATCCACTGATTCAGTAAAAATATTTCTGTAACTGGCCACAGCAGCCAAAGTTTCGTTAAAGTTCTTAGCAAAACATAGTTCTTCACAGGAAGAGCATGAATTAAGTAAAATATTTTAGCCTGAGAAGTAAACAAGAAGAGTACAAAAAGCATAGGTTTTATGAATGTTATCTAAAACTCTATATTCCAGCAATAATTTGAAACAAAATATATTTCTCACTTCAAATATTGGTTCCAATGAGTCAACATTTGCCTCTCGATCCATGTGGGTTTTCTTATGGACAAACACTGTTTGCATGACAATTGCAGGCAATACTACGTTTCCTCCCACTTTCATCATTTGATTACTTATGCATTTCGGCCTGAGCCAAAGTCCTCTAAATGCCATGTTAGCGAAATATAACCAATATTTCGCTAACAACTTACCATTTAATTTTTTATTGGGCTAGTCTATCTCGGCCTGAACCAAAGTTTTCTAAAGCCCATAGATAAATAATATTTCGCTAACAAGTTATGATTCAACTTTTTATTGGCCTAGTCTGTCTCGGCCTGTGCCAAAGTTATCTAAAAACCATAAAATAATATTTTGCTAACAGGTATTGATTCAACTTTTACTGGTCTAGTCTGTCCTATTTTAAAGTGAAACCTAGTATTATTTAGTTTAGACATTCTGCACAGTATTCACGAATCAAATTGAGACAAATAATATTTACGAAATACACCAAAAATTCAGTTCTGCACTTTTTAAGGCACAGCGATCCATGCTAGCCAAGTTCCTACACCGCAATTGCTAGATTATATTCTATTCAATAAAATAATAATAAAAACCAACTGCATAATAGTGGATGTGGAATAAAGAATCCGTTTTTTTTGTCTAAAGCTGTTAAAAGTAAATTTAAAATTAAAGTATATTTAACTCAATAAGAAACGTACGTAATTTGTCAATTGATCGTTCTAACTGGTGACCCCTATGATTCGATTAATAATAATCTAAAAAACAGAAAAATCATATTCTTAGTATCTACATATGAGAATTATTTCGAAGTAACATAAATATTACATAAGAACATTGTTTCAAAATTAAAATCTTGTAATCTACTAAGGGGTTCAATAAAATAAGTGAGGATTATGCGTATATTTTCAGTTTGGGTGATCTCAATTTTGGAAGCCTATCATAAATTAATTACTCTTCCAAATAACAGAGCCTCGTGCTAGTGGGACTGATATATATTTTAAAAATCAAAATGTTCATATTTATAAGTTAAAACAATCGCCTGAATATATTCCTATGCTCTTGAAAAAAGTAAGTATTCGGAAAGATCTTGCAACAAGTGCATAACAAATATGCAAGATGTATATTTTCCCACTTCTCTTATTTTTAACAATTTTAACTATAAACTCATGGCTTCCAGTATTGTCCAGACACAGTAAAAGTATAAACCTCCGCGTAAATTTTCAATTTCAGGATTACATAATGGAGCCATCTTTATATTAATCTTTCACAGCACTACAACTCAAATCTTCTTAGATCCATTCTAATTCCAATCATATTTCAAAAAACCAAAATCGATCACAGCTCATTTCATAGCATAAGTCTCATATATATATATATATATATATATATATATATACCACTCTCGCAAATCTGTTTAGACTGCTAATAAGAAAAAACCTGGTACTATTGCGCAACGTAATTTATTTCATTTGAACAGTTTAAAATAGTATGTTCATATCTATATATTAGTGTAACCACAAACACTCTTTTACATGTACTTTCAAAGTTAACATCTTAATGATACAATTATTATCAAACAAGTCATGAATCATTTTTGGCCATAAACAATTTGGTTCGAGCTTAGCTAAACATATATATTATATAATTCTTATTTCACATTCTTCTCCATTCATGAATTTACATTGTAATATCATTTCCTCGGTGTACCAAGAACACCAGTTTTGATTGACCTCTGTCGAGCATCATTGCACATAAATTCCTATCCCATCAAACAAAAGACTATAACAAAAAGAGAAAAACTAAATTTTGATCATCAGCAACATACAATTTAGTTCGTTTCACCATCGGACGTTTCGTTAGATTGTCATCATATACAGGTTTTGTATTGATTAACGTATTTTTGGTTATATACAATACATATTACATTTAACAACGTAGATATATCCGTTGTTAGTGTTCTTGCTTGGAGCCCGCATAGTGCCCTTAGGTATAATTGTATTTCACATTTTAACCAATATATTATTAAATTCCTTCGTTTTAGGATGCTGTTTCGATACTCCCCCATATTCATTCCTAACTTTAAATAAATTACAAGGGTGCGTTTTGTGTACGCTCCCGTGCCTAAGTTCGTCTAGTTCATTGTACCGAACAGTAAAAGGCAAATGGTGAATG
>JAGDQP010008132.1:22345-64330 GCA_022664845.1 Lepisma saccharinum
ATATATAATTCCAAACTGCTTCTGTGTACAATTGCTGGGGAATACAATTGGCAATCATCGCGCGTTCGAATCCCAGCAGAACACGGGGAATAGTAAATTGTCACACGTCCATATAAAATAAACTTTAGCTCTAAAGTTAAAGTACAATCTCATCTTCAAGTAATGGCGAATTGCGACAAATCTTTGAACAAAGCATGTATCTAGCAAACATCAAAAGATGTGAAATCTGACCCGCAACGATAAGGTGTATATTGCACATTCCAGACATCCTATGGACGATTTTTTACAGAGAACCATTCCAATGAACAATTTATTCTTATAGCAATAAAACTATGACTCAACAATTGGTCCCGAATAGAAAAAAATTAAAGACAATTCGTAAGTAGTTTCACAATATAATGTTTTGTACCCGGCAAAGAAATATATTCAATCAAAGAACGCAATCATAATGATTTCTGTAAATTCCAAAATAATAAAAGCATATTCCAACTTGAGTTGTATAAGGCATAAGTAAATGTTAACAGACAAAAATATTTTCAGTCAAACATACCGTCTTGGAATCCCAGGTGGGGCATGAATGTTTGTAATTTTAAATTAATGTTAAAGTTTAAGATCAGGGTACCTATTTAAAAAAAATGAATAAGATTCTTCTTTTCTCCAATAATATAGCCGTAAATTGAATTTGCAGAGCACCGTACAAAATTGCACAAGAACAATTTGTCTACATAGTTATAAAACGAAACTAAATAAACAAAAAGACTATAGGCGGCACTTGTGAATATTTATAGAAGTATAAATTGCCTGGAACATTTTTTTCTTCCGTGACCTAAAAAATCTTTCTGGAAACCTTTCTTCCCGAATTAAAATTGTTCGAAAACCCTCCATGGGATCTTTAAGCAACGGTATTTCTGAAATGTTTCAACTTTTTTTTCTCAAACTTATAAACAGTTGTCTATGTTTTATTTCTTCTTCAGGAGTTGAAACAAAGACTGTTCCGTTGTAAAAAGCGCTATAAATCAGATCTTCTCAATTCAAGGGCTTAGTAATAAAATCTTTCCTTCTATTCACCTTTACCGTTAATTTCTTTTGTTTACAACCTGGCTTGTAATATACTGCATATTTACTTTTTATAATTCTTTAGAATTAGCTGTCGCAGAAGTAACAAAATACCGTAATATTGTCAAGTTAGTAATAAAACCTTCTCTTCTCTGATTCCCTAAAGCGTCTCATACAATCAAATATTTCAGGTTCCGTTATAAAACTTAGAAGCAAACAAACAAAAAGAAAAATCAATATAGCCACATTGTCCGTTTAGCACCCAAAATTCCAAAATATCCTAATTGGTAGGAATTGATAGAATAAAGGGACATAAATCTGTTTTTCATATTTTGTCACAACGACTCTCCTGGTTTATTGCACTATTCAGATATGAATCGTTTTCAAAATGGTGTTTTTTTTAACTTAATTTCTCCAACCTCTTTGAAAACTTATTTCAGTGTTTTACGTTGGAAACACTTTGAAACCCCCTTTTCGAGCTTCTGCACGCCAGCAATGATTTTTACTTGGTTTAAATTTAACGGCACAGGATTCTCTGGCATGTGCAGAGATTCTCAAGATACTTATGAATAATTTAATCTAATGTTACCAACGAGTGGTCGGATTCGGGCTCACAAAACACAATCAATTTCTATAGCTAAGCTAGTCTTCATAGAAAACAAAATCGTAGACTAATAGAGGTTTATTTACATATCAACAAGATTAGAAAATTGGACATACACTTTCGCGTCCTGATCTTATTCCTGGGTCCGCTAATTTTCCTTTCTTTTAAATTTACAAGCGTGGTCTTCCGAAAATATACAAGTAGGTGCCCGCGAGCTGTTTTCTCTCTTGCTTACTCTTTGATCTTTTGTGGGGCGCGGAATTTCTCCTTCCAAGAGTTGACATATACTGTGCTAATTGTTTTCGCTGTGACGTTGTTTTGAAATCCCGTTACGCTAACCTAGTTTTTAGTCATGTTCTCGCCTCGGAATCTTGGTGACAAAAGATAAAGAAACAATGGTATCTTGATTCCCTGCGCCGCCGATACATTTGAAACAAGACAAATTAGATAGGCATTACATCGATTACTAATAACAAATCTTTCTTGTACCTAATTCCTATATTTGTAGAAATTAAATTCATATCACTTCTAACGATATACCATCCGATACCTTGGCTTGGTAATCGTTCTTAATTATTTCTCCATGGGAATTTACCTCTCCTATCAACTTATTCGCAATTTGAAGCCATATAACGCTGTTCACTATGTCTACGCAACTTACAACAGCTTTTTAAACTTGGCACTGCATTTGTATGCTGCCTCCGGGAACCGAACTCGTTTCCTTTTTTAGCAAGAAGATAAATAACTTATTACTGCTTTCGCTTCTACTTCTCGTTTCTGAATTATTGCTCATGTACTGCCAGGGTGGGAAACATAACCTCCATGATATTTTCGATATCCTACGAGGTGAAAACATTGGATCTTGGACCCGCCTATCTATTAGTGTAGAGGCGAAATTCGTCCAACGTCTCTCAGTGTCCATGCGCCATTCACACCGAAAAAAGTGTTCAACCTTTGCAAATCGAGCCGCTGTCTAGCATTACTGACGTGTGGAGACTGTTTTAATGAAATTAACAACCTGTGATAATAGCATTCGGCCATACTCTGATCTTTCATTAACTTCAGTTTTTGCTTCATAAAGTCAGTTTCCTTACTTTCGATTAAAAAAGATCTTTGGTGACAACGCCTGGCACTCCCTCCGAAGGAGGCCGTGAACTTTGAAATATCTCTACATAACGGTGCTCTAACGCGGTGTGTCCCCGTGGACAGATTTCGAAGAGGTTATTGCCGAAACTCAATGTGGTGCATCCGTCATAGTTGTGATCATAGTTCTGTCCATAGTTCTGTCTTTTCAAGGCGAGAGCCAAGGCCTTATATATGCTCAGAAACCGTTACCCACGCTATCTCAAACAATACTTAACTGAACAACTCAGAAATCCGCTCCAAGGCAACTCTTGTTGGTTCGCGCGAGAAGCCTTACGATAAAATATCTGGTGTAGTAAAAAGTAATCCATTATTTTTGCATGACATTGAAGGCTTGACTTACCATAGTTAGAATGATCCGATTTAGGTCACATATGCGCCGTTTTGTTCGATAACGTGTTGCCATTTCGAAGGTAATATCATGATGCCTCTCTCATAGAAGCCCTTGTCCCTATTGGCAAAAAATTGAGACAGTCGATGTTCACAAGCCTCTCTTGACGCAAATTTTTCACCAGCAAACATGTTCGCCATGGACAGGAACAGATGATAATCACTCGGTGCCAGGTCCGGACTATAAGGTGGATGCATAAGAACCTCCCAACCAAGCTCCCGGAGCTTCTGGCGAGTCACTATCGATGTGTGTGGCCTGGCGTTGTCCTGGTGGAACACAATGCCTCTCCTATTGGCCAAAGCTGGGCGCTTCTGGGCGATTGCTGCCTTCAGACGGTCCAATTGTTGACAGTATAATTCCGAGTTAATTGTTTGCCCGTAGGGGAGCAGCTCATAGTAGATAATTCCATGCCAATCCCACCAAACACACAGCAAAACCTTCCTGGCCGTCAATCCTGGCTTGGGCACCGTTTGCGCCGGCGAACCGCGCTTCGACCACGACCGTTTTCGCGTGACGTTGTCGTAAGTGATCCACTTTTCATCACCAGCCACCAAGCGCTTCAGAAATGGGTCGCTTTTGTTGCGATTCAGCAGCGATTCGCAGATGGAAATTCGGTCCATGAGGTTTTTTTGCGTTAACTCGTGTGGCACCCATACATCAAGCTTCTTTTTGTATCCAGCCTTATGCAAATGGTTCCACACGGTTTTTTGTGCAATGTTTAGCTCTTGGGCAATCGAAACAGTGCTTACATGACGGTTGGACGTCAAAATTACCGGCACGGAATCGACGAAACCAAAATTGCGCGTAATTGGCTGTTACAGTATCAGGACCATAAACACTATTCACATTTGCAGCCGCCTGGCTTTCGTTTTCGCCTTTATCGAAGAAAAACTGTAAAACATATAGCGTATTTTTTCTTTGCTAGTGTCCATTTTGACGCGCGCTCACACAACACTGAGTCAACTCATCACAACTATCTGAACAGTATTTGTAGTACGCAATCTCATCGTTTGAACGCCATCTCGTTGAATCCGATCGGACTTATACAACGCGAGATACAGATCACTGAAACCATCTATTGGCAAAATAATGGATTACTTTTTACTACACCAGATATGAATCAGAGTGACCCACAAACAGCTATACAAATTAATCGACTTCTCTTTTACGGATTCCCACCAAAATTACATAAAGAAAGCATAAACTAAATTCAAATTAAAAATACACATAAGAAATTCAACATAATCCTACAAAGATATCGTATGCAATTGAAATCTACAATACAGAGCAATTAATATATCATTATCTCATCGAATTAATATTCAACAAATTAAAGTATTTTTATTGGTATGCAAATAAATAATTATATGAAATAGCATTTTTGACTTGCGTAAAAAGAAAAATAATACGGTTCTTTCTTGTCGCTGTTATGTTTCATTAGAGGTCCATCGAAAAGGGATTGAGTACAAAGAAGATATAAAGGAAACTACTACCGTTTTCCAACTGGTTATGAGCTATAGACACCCGCAAGACAGAAAAATTTCCCGTAGCGTCTGTTATGATATCTCTTTTCCATTCGCTAGAAAAATAAGCGCGAAAACCTTTGCCAATTGTAGTCTCTCAAGCTTTTCTTCAAGAAGACAATTCTATGGTTAATATTAATGTCAGTATAGCAAAACAGATCCACAGAAATCTTCTTTTGTAATAAATGTCATTTTCAGATACATGTCTCTCACTTCCCAAAGGAATCGTACCTTTCAGTATATAAAAAATAACTGTGTTTAACTTAAATAATGAATCTTAAAATATTATTTACTAATAATTATTGTCTGATATATTGTAAAAGTAGAATATAATTTTAAAAAAATAATGTTATAATATCGCCTTCTACGGCTTTTCGTGGGTGCTAAACGACGCGGCGGGCTGCTATCGAGGCGAGCGGCCAACGACAAGAAGCAATATGGCGCTTGCAAAATGGCGGATGAAAATTAAATGAAATATTCAAAAAAATCAAATTTAATTATCTCCTCTCCTCCTGGTCCAAATTCAACAAAAATGTTAGCATACCTGCGTAACACATATAACAATTCTCCCACATAAAAAAAATATCCTCTAGGCGAAATGTAGCATAAAACCAAATGTTCCACGATGTTACACATATACTACTGAAGAGGCTACCGAAAACAGCGTTGGGGCAAAGCTAAAAATATGAAGATACTTAGGTAAAATAGACACTGTCATAGTTATTGTTGACACTTTAAATCCTAGGTAAACGAGTTCCCTAGTAAGCACTAACACACTTTTCTTAATATTAACTGCAAGTGTAAATTTGCATAGTATGGATACTACGTGATACAATTGGGACACTGCCGTAAAGGACTATGTCATCATAATCCACAAAATATGTGCACAGATTACTGTGGAGGAAGGTTTTTCGCATGCCCGTTTGCATTAATAATGCTGATAATGTCCATCCCATTGATAACCTCTTAAAACGAAAGTAATTATTGCAACATTTAATACAGAAGAATTGACGTGTATAAGCGCCCAAGGTAAAGTGCACAAAGAGTCTCTGAGGTCAATTTTGGCAAAAGCAGTTCCTGTTGACACTTGGTTCACCAAGTCTGTGACGCGTGGTAAGTGAAACGTAGGAGCAAGAATAACAGGTCTAATCATAACATCTGTATATTACCCTTCCACTGCCGTTTGGTTTCTCGACCACCAAATCAGGAAAAGAGTTCACTATTAAGTGGGAAGAAACTTCTAAGATGTCTGCTGACGACATGTCCTCAAGAATCGGTAAGAGCCCACGAGGAGTCCCACGCTTGGCATAGGGACAGTTACCCGGCGGAGTATGCGGTGACCAATTCCCCAGGGGGCGAAAAGGGCTTAAATATCTCAGAATTGAGAGACTTCGAGAAACTGTAGAACTGATGGAGAGAATCATCTCAATCTTCAGAAAGGTCCCTGTTCGAAGCAGAATCTCCTGGCGTCCCTGGTTCTTCCTCAACGGGAGGGTTGTCTTCTGGATGGCCCACATCACGTGCAGGCTGAACTTCGCTGAGATCTTGAATGAGTTGTCTCCAGAATTCCCAAACATCGGGTAATACGTTCTAGGGTTCCTGGATTCGATGGTTGCGAAAAGCATCGATGTTGCGAGCCTGGGCAATATACAAGAACATCAAGTGGTGGCCGTCTGGAGGCCACTATAAATCTTGGTGAAGGTCAGTTTCAAGTAGGTCGGCGAGAGGATCTGGGAGTTGCGTCGGCGGCTCAGAATTTGGTCTTCGTACTGGACCGGGTCACCGAAAGGATCCACCTCAATATCAAGTGGATTATGAAGAAGTTGAGGGCCCAGTCTCGCAGAGCCCCTCATTTTTCGTCTTCTGTGTTGAATTTGTCTCCGTTGACGAGCGAGAAAGGTAAGTAGAATGGGCTACAATCACGCAGTGTCCATACAGTGCAACTCGATACTTGCAGTTAATATTAAGGAAAGTGTATTAGAACCTACGAAGGAACTCGCTTATCTAGGAGTTAAAGTGTCAACAATAACTGTCGGTGTCCCTTTTGCGGAATATCTTCATATTTTGTGCTTTGCCCCAGCGCTATTTTTGGTAGCCCCGGCTTCGAAAAGTTATCGCTGGCCACATCAGTGTGACCGATCCGCTTACATCGATGAGCTTTCCGCTAGGGTCTACTCTAAAAGAAAATATCTTTCCCCAGTGGACAATGTTTCAACTTAAGAAAACTATCAGTTTTATTGTAATTTGTTTCAACTCAACTTTGTTCGTACTACTGTGTTTGTGGATGACCCCCTCCTATGTTTATCGTAGTTGTTTTGGAAGATGGTACCGAACATTTTGTGGCTCACTTCTCTCAAGCATATCCTATCTTTGTCACCGAGTTTCTTACCGCAGCTGTGGCGGCCCTTCTCATGTATCCTAAACAAGTGCTAATTATGTCCGAGAACATTACTGTAGTGTATTCTATGAATCGACGTATTTGCCATGTAAACTACCTGATACATATTACTCACTATTTGTATACCTGCGTCAATAATTTTGTACTATGTCATGTTTTGTGAGAACATAATAAAGCGGACTTAGTTTCATGCCGTCCGTTCCGGACGAAACCTGCAGGAAGCCACAGCCACGGTTCGGACCCACATTCGCGTTCGGACAAGAACTGCACTGGGTATATTGAACTACCGGTATTACAGATTCATATAGCAACTTATAAAATGTCAAAATTTTGAAAGCTTGTATGAAAAAAATTAAACTACAAAAGCGATATTTGACTCAATTTGTAGGTAATTTGATCTTAAACAAAACGTATTTGAACACTGTTTACTGTAAACTTTACCATTGTATCAGTGTCTAACAACTGGAGCATCCTGAGCATCAATAATTAAAAGAGGTAATAAATCATTGACAAAAATAGACCTAGAATAAACAAGGTTATATGAATAAATATAATGCTAATAGATCCGAGTAGTAAATGTTTCTTGCTGTTCTATATAATTAGTCGAATTCCCACAACTTAAAAAGAAGCATACTAAGGAAAAAATCAAGATTTCAACACCATTTTAATGTTTTCTACTGAAAGAAAAATGAAAGGCATACAGGTTTTGAAGACTTAGTTTGAAGACTAGTCTATCTTCTTTCAATTAGTTTGAAAACCGTAGGTCTTTCGGGCATGATAGTAAAGAATTTTGAAGTTTCATCATTGACTAATATAAAAGAAAATGAAGGTAGAAATTGCCAAAATATCTATAATTTCTTCTGAATTTTTGTTGATTTCTTTCCTAACACCGAAAGCTATTCACTCGAAAAAGTAACGTTACGTACATTTTTTCTCTTTGAGTGGCGATTAAAAAGAAATAACATAGAATTCATAACCCACTAGTTATACAGAGTTTTATACAATTTTATTAAAATTTATAAATTCAAAAGTTAATAAGAAGCTATTCGTGAAAGAATATAAACTAGTTGTAATATAAAACATGAAAGAATGTGTAGGAAAATCACTTATGATAACCTTAATGTGATGAAACCCGTTTCAATTAATTTGCTAATACCAAAGCCAATAATATTTTGAGTTTTCCACTTTCAGCTTTGGCATAAAGGAACTCAAGCAATGGAACATCTTACGATAAATGAAACGAACTGTTTTAGGGAAATTATTTTAAAGAGAGACTTCCAAGTTTGAGAAAAAATGAGACGTTGTTTAGTTAATACCCCAAGCAGATTTTCTGAGCGTGACAATTGTATGTTCATCGCAAAATCTGTATTAAGCGTAATATTGTATGATAAACATTTATGGTGAAACAGAACATTTGTGAATACCAGGAAATGTACGACTTTGTGGAATTAGAAGTGTAAAATATTTAATGAAGAGAACTTTGAGAAGTTATTTGAACATGTACACTAGAGGTGAATAATATGAACTAATGTTATATCTAAGTTAATGTGAGTTAAACTTTACATGAAATTAAGTTAGTCAGTCAATGGAACTCGGAACTGATATTCTTTAAGGGTATATACATAAAAATATCTTGTGCTGACTTATTTTATTTTGTAGAGGGAAAGTGGATGGTATTATGAAATGAATAAATTGAATGTAAAACTTAGGAAGTTTCAGTTCAAAAGGATGGTCTAAATATTATGTTCAAAACCGTTCGCATCCACTGTCCTCCTTATTGATATGTTGTCATGGTTTTCTATATTGAAAAATGGAAATGGAATCTTAATTCATGTGATATAACAATTGAATTTACTTGTGTATCAAAGTTAATATGAAAGATTCCGATTTTACTAAAGGAGGACTAAAACTTTAGAATATATTTAAAATAGTATAAGGCTATAAAAGTCTTAATTACAGGTAATATTACATAATATATGGGAAAAAGCAATCATGCTTACGTAATATATAAATGGAAAATGAGCATATTGAATATAATCAATATGGATATAAAATGCGTGTTTCGATATGGAAGAATTGACAAATACAAGGAATGACCCTTGTTGTACAAAATAATTACTTCTGTAAAAAGGAAAAAGGAATACAAACAACTCACGTGATAAAACGTACCAGAGAAGCATTATTTTATTATCATTACAAATATTTAGATTGCGCTAGTTTATAAATTAATGGAACATCTTTTTATTTTGATATTTTCTAAGACGACAACTCGGCATAAACCTCAAAAGGATATAACTAATTAGGAACAATAGCAAATTAGAAAATATCAGTTGTGGAAAGAGTGTCGTGGTTTCTTTCTTTGTGCGAAAGTTTTGTTAGATCACCCTTAACGAGAACAATGGTGTAAAATATTAGAGTTAAGTGATTTATTTCACTTCATTATTTTATAGTTCGTTGAACAATGTATATCAATTCATAGTGTTCTCACCAATTGCTATCTTCCAGTAGTGAAATGCATGTAGAAATATAGAATGAGGATGTTCTATAAATAAATAATGATTCGTATATTTTCATTCTGGTTCTTCAATTCTGTTGTATTGCCCCAAACCAAACTTGTATATCGACATTGCTCTTTCCTGTAGAATACATGTCAAAAATATTTAAACATATATTTTAAATCTTCTTTTTCTCTTTTCTTAGGGTGATTTCATTGATGAAGTGAATTCTGCAAATAATGATTCGAACACGAATAGTCCAGGTGGTCAAGAGAGCCAAGACAAATTTGGAAATAGTAACAAATCAAATATTACCACCACTAATAATTTAGGAAAAATTAGAAAGGAAATCGAAGATTCTCCCGAAAGTCAAAATATGGTAGTACAATCAAGTATATGCGCATCAAATTTGACTTGTTCTGTAAAGAAAGAAAATCTCACGCAATTACGACTGATGATTGACAATAAGGATGATGATGCCATGGATGCGTTACCACTATCAGCAGAAAGCAGCCCATGGTAAGTAAGTAAATAATTAACTGTGGAGGCAACACTCTTTGCCTCTGTTAATATTGTTTTAAAATATTATGTTTACCTGCTGTGATAATAACATGTTATATTTGTGACCTTGACAGGGCTTAATTTCCACCCCGTAATTTTCCTTATGTTTTATGCACCAATACCTGTACAAATGTCAAACATAAGTATGAATTAGTTGTGACATCAATAGTTAGTTCAGACTCATTTGAAAATTATTCACTAAACTAATTCCCGCTAAAATCCTTTAAATTATGTTTAATACAATTTGTACCTTTAGAAGACACCAGACGCAATCATGCTTTATTTTCTTCTATTTCTAACACGTCAAAAAGATCTCTAAGTCAATATCCGACTCATCTGAAGAACACACAGACCGGTATTATAGAAAGTGTACCTGTCGATATATTTTCTAAATGGGTATAGTGAGTGGAGTCATGTAGTACAAAAGTCAGATCCGCAATTTTAATCTCTGCAGAATGCGAAAAAGGCTGGATAAATCAGCTATAGTTGCAGTGGTGCAAGAACTCACTTGATGAAGGCTGTCTAGCGTAATCCCCTGGACAAGGGATTTAAGGTACGTGGTTATCGCGCTTTTGATCCTCGTAGGTATGAGTTCAAATCTCCGAACTACCAAAACTTCTTTCTCCCAGCTACGCTAAACGTCCAATATTTGTTTTCTACAAATTGCAAATTGTATTCATATTGAAAATAAATAAAATTACCGTGGCATTAATTAGCAAATGGAAATGTTCTAATAATGAAGCAGAGAATAAAGAAAATAAGAAAAGACCAAACTTATTACTCAGCATCAACAGTGAGAATTGTTACGAACGTCTGAAACGAATTACTGGCCTACTTAGGATGAGACGTACAGTTTCTGGTTAAGTGGCTTCCGAACTACTCCGTTCAATAGTCATCCACGGACTTGAACTCGTTGCTATGCGTATCAAAAAGTAAATGTTATGTGTAACGCTACGCATAAGGCTATTTAAGAAAAGAACTGTATAGTAAAGATCCCGGCTTTTTTGTATACAGAAACTAATCTTCATTCTGAAAACGGATGACTAAAAGTGACTCAATAATGGCGCCTAATCATCGAAGAATCATTCTCAAGCTTGGGGTTATGTAAAATATATGCGTTTGAAGTTGTAAGTAAAGGATAATGTTGATATTGTAGCTCGTTGAAGTGGCAAGTAAACAATGTAGGCAACATGAAGTGAAAAACAAAATCATCAACAATTGACGTGTCGTTTCAATTTCCTCTATAATCAATCTTACAATAATATATATATTTTCTTGCAGATGAAGAATACAGGGTATAAACAATCAAAGCTCATTTTAAAAGTGAGAAAACACACATTTAAGGTGTAAGCTTTTGAATTTTAATATCTTTTTGACGCATGGGTATCTTACCGCCCTATGCCAAAGTACCTTAAGGCCAAAATGAAATCGAGATTCAAGTGCCTTAGTGTATTTTCTCACAACTTTAAAAATAGACTTTAATTGTTTTCCCCCTGTACTATTCAAATATAACTACAAATATAACTACGTTTACTAGTGAAAAACATTAAATAAAAAAAATGTGATTTTTAAGCAATTGCGGTTTTCTAAACAAAATGTATGGTCTTCTTTCGATTAGCGAAGAACAATGGACATTTCCGGTAGTATTTTTTTATTGCAATAAAAAATTCTTCTATTGAAGCAGACTACGGAAAACATTTTCTTTTCTTTCTGTGATGAATCTATCAAGAGTTATAAAGACTTGCTTGAAAAGAGTCTCAGCCTTGCGCTTAATCGGGCGCCGCCATGTTATGACGTAATCAGTCTTCCGACTGCTTGTCATTGACATACAAATGGTATTTAATTTGTTAGTATTGTTAAAAAGAGATTGCAAAAATGGATCGAAAGAAATAGTATAAGTGGTGAATAGCGTTTCTGTATGCCTTAACACGTCATTTAGTTCGTTTTATCCATTTAAAATTGATTTTTACTTTTAATACTTTTTAAGATATTCATATAGTTTGGTAGCTTCAACACTAATTTATATCAGCTCTTTTTTTTTCATTTTCATGATTAAATCATAAGATATCTTCTAATAATGCTCTTGAGAACTCTTGTATTTAAAAAGAATTACCTCTTTTTTCTATAAAAAATGTGGGTTTTTGCATCCGACAATCGTATATTTTTTTTAATGAATGCTAGTGAAGTACAGGGTGTCCGAAAAGTCCTTCCCTGATTACAAAGAATGATAACTCAGGCTAGAAATACGATAGAAATATGAAACGTGTGTTGAATTGTTTACGACCTCTCAAAGTTTTTCTTTTCTGTTTTTTCTGTTTTAGGTTCGCAGTACGTAAGTAGTGGATGAGGTGCAGTGCCCAAGAAGCCATGCTAACCAATCAGGAGAAGGCACAGTGTGTCCTGTGGTACCATGAGACACGATCACCAACCACGGTGCAGAGACACTTCCAGACAACATTTGGAAGGAATCCACCTGATGTCAAGAGCATTAAAGCCTGGTATGAGAAGTTCAAGAACACAGGATCGGTTGCTGATCTTCCGAGGTCTGGTCGACCAAGAACCTCAGCAGACACGGTGGAAGCTGTGCGGCAGTCTTTTCTGCGAAGTCCGAAGAAATCGGTGCGCAGGGCCTCACGTGAATTACAGATGCCAAAAAGCTCTCTCCATGACATTCTACACAAACGTTTATTGTTTCGTGCATACAAAGTGCAAATCGTTCAGGCCTTGTTGCCCGACGACGGTACACGTCGATATGACTTTGCGGTCGAAATGCTATCACGTATTGAGGACGATGATGGTTATCTCAGACGAATTGCCTTTTCCGACGAAGCGACCTTGTTTGTCAGTGGAGTAGTGAATCGCCATAATGTGCGCATTTGGGGTTCACAACCCCCTGGCGAGGTCATGGAGTGCACCAGGGGCAGTCCAAAGGTGAATGTTTGGTGCGCGCTGTTGCACGATCGAATTATCGGGCCATTCTTCTTCGCTGAGGCTACCATCACATCTGCAGTGTATCTGGATATGTTGCAACTGTATGCTGTTCCTCAGCTGCTTCAGTATCACCCCGATGTCGTGTTTCAGCAAGACGGTGCACCGCCTCATTGGGGTTTGGACGTCCGTGCCTATCTCGATATGACCTTTCCTGGGCGATGGATTGGTCGTGATGGGCCAACGGTTTGGCCTCCACGCTCTCCTGACATAACCCCATTAGACTTCTTTTTATGGGGTTATGTCAAGGACGAGGTCTACCGAACACCTGTACCAGATCTTGAAACCCTGCGGCAACGGATAACCACAGTCGTTGCATCGATCCCTCCAGTGATGTTGGCTAATGTGTGGACGGAAATTGAATATCGCCTCGATGTGCTACGTGCTACCAAGGGTGCTCATGTGGAAGTTTACTGATGTGTGAACAAAACTTTGATAGTTTGTAAACAATTCAACACAAGTTTCATATTTCTATCTTATTTCTAGCCTGAGTTATCAATTTCTGTAATCAGGGAAGGACTTTTCGGACACCCTGTATTTTTCAAGAACTTAAAAGCACATGAATTAATAGTGCTCGTTACTGCCATCTGTTAACAATTTAACGTACTTGTAGGCCGTGAATATATTGAATAGTTTTAATATGTCATTGTATAAAATAATAATAAAAGCATGTAAGAAACAAAAACGTAAATTGAAACTTTCACATTGAAGTTACTCTTGCGTTTCGTGAAGTAAAATAAAACACGGCCATTGATAGGATTCGAACAGCCTTAGGTGAAAGTATAAAAAGTTAAAAATTGCATGCGCTAACCAACTGAGCTAAATTTACAAGATGCGAACCATTGCACGTACGAGCGATAAGAAGAACATTGCAAGTTAAGACTGCCCACTGTCTATGTTTCGAGCAATTTCTGTTATTAAAAACATGTTTTGGTGTTTAAGCTTATTGAAGTGTGTTCTGCAGATTTGTACATTAATTATTTCGTTTAGTGATGAACTAAATGTTCTTTCTCTTTTTTGTATTTTTGTCTTCAAACTTCTGAATAAGGAACGTAACATAGGGAGAAGCATATAGCTACGGAAATAGAACGGATTGATTACGTCAAACCAATCAGAGGATGATTTTCGTTGTATGATGTAGGAGATTGAATTCTCAGTATTTCATGCTATATTTCTACGTAACGGAAAACCGTAGCACTGAAATTAAAAAAAAAAAACATTATATGTTATTTAATCGATGTACACAAACAAACTGTAAAATATATAAGGACGGGGAAAACGGAAATGTCCATTGTGTTGATCGTCAATTAAAGTGTGTTTATTAACAATGTCGAAAATGTATTAAGTCACATTTTTGTTTGTTTCAGCGTTATTAGTTGCCATAGCAACACAAACATCATGGAAATAATCTTGTACATTTGATGGATAAATGTTGTAAACAAAATATAATACTGACATTTGTTTTCCCAGTATTCTTTTTGAGTTGCGCAATTACCAGAAACCGTAAGTTCTGTTCTTAGAAGCTGAGAAGTTCCCTTCGGCCCTTTGTAAAAAAATCTTACTGATGATGCACAGTAATAGCTTTGTTCTTCCACATTGTCTTTATTCCCTTCATTATTAGAACATTTACATTTGCTAATTAATGCTACCATAATTTGTTTTATTTAGAATGTGAGTACTGATAGGGAACAAACATATGACATTCGAACGTAGCTGAGAAAAAGAGAAAAGTTCTGGGAGTTCGTGGAATCGAGTCCATGCACATGGGGACCAAAGATCAATAACCACGTCCCTAAAACCCCTCGGCCCCGAGGGCCATGGTAGAAACCCGTTAATTCAAGTGAGTTCTTGCACCACTGCAATTATAGAAAATTATTCAGTAGAATGTCCCTGTCGAAAAAAAATAATTTCATAATCGATCGTCCCTTTGTGATAAAAGTCAAAATGTCTTCCTAAAAGTAGGTAGCGAAAAAAATTCAGAACATCCACCGCTGCCAAGATTTCACGTTCGTCAGTATCTCGTCTACGTTCCAAGTCTGAAAATTTCCTGAAACATTAACCTAGAGGCCTCCATTAGTTGGTTTTCTTATCAAGTTGCATTAGGGTCCCACTCTAATTTTCGGCGGATGGGTCTGCGTAAATTCTAAAGGCGCATTAATGCAGTAGAATTAACTAACACTTCGTTAAGAGTTAGGAAATATTCTTCGTGGGTAGAAAGTCTTCAATAGCGTTTCTCTTTTTTGAAAGCTGTAGTAAAGGTGCTATTAAACTGGCATAGGACGCTATTTGGGTCCTGGAGAAATTGCAGAATCCGATGAATCTTATGAGAATTTTCACATCTTTTGGTACCTTAAAATTGTCAATGGCGCACGAATAATTTAGAAATCTTAATTCCATCCTGGGAAACTTCGTAACGAAAAATGTCTAACTTATCGTAAATCTGGCCTTACGTATAGATAAACGTATGCTTATTTCTAGAACTTGTGAAGAACCCTGGAAATGTCATCTCCATGACATATAATGTAGCATGAAATATTGAGAATTCAATCTCCTACGTCATACAACGAAAATAATCCTCTGATTGGTTTGACGTAATCAATCCGTTCTATTTCCGTAGCTATATGCTTCTCCCTATGTTACCTTCCTTATTCAGAAGTTCCAAGACGAAAAAAAGGAAGTGAAAGAATATTCACGTCATCACTTAACGGAATAATTAATGTACAAATCTGCGGAACACACTTCAATAAGTTAAAACGCCAAACATGTTTTTAGTAACAGAAATTGCTCGAAACAATGACAGGGGTTAGTCTTAACTTGCAATGCTCTTCTTATCACTAGTTTGTGTCAATTTTGATGTCTTGACAATTTGGCGCTATTTGTTAGCGCACGCAACTTTCAACTTTTAATAATTTCACCTAAGGCTGTTCGAATCCTATCAAAGGCCGTGTTTTATTTTACTTCACGGAACGCAAGACTAAATTCAATGTAATAGTTCCAATTTACTTTTTTTTTGTTCCTTACATGCTTTTATTATTGTTTTTACAATGACATATTAAAACTATTCAATATATTCGCGGGCTGCAAGTAGTACGTTAAATTGTTAAGAGATGGCAGTAACGAGCACTATTAATTCATGTGCTTTTAAGTTCTTAAAAATGCTTCACTAGCATTCATAAAAATTATACGATTGTCGGATGTAAAAGCCCGCATATTTTTAAAGAAAAAAGTAGACAATTATTTTTAAATACAAGAGTTCTAAACAGCTTTATTAGAAGATAACTTATGATTTAATAATGAAAAAAGAGCTGCTATAAATTAGTGTTGAAGCTTCCAAAATATATCAACTTTTTAAACAAGCATTAAAAGTAAAAATCAATTTTAAATGAATAAAACGAACTAAAGAACGTGTGGCTTACAGAAACGCTATTCATCACTTATACTGTCCCTTTCGATGCATATTTGCTATCTCTTGTTAACAATACTAACAAATCAAATACAATCTGTATGTTAATGACAAGCAGTCGGAAGCTTGATTACGTCATAACATGGTGGCGCCCGATTAATCGCAAGACAGACTGTTTCGTAGCAAGGCTTTATTACTTTTGATAAATGCATCACAGAAAGAAAAGAAAATGTTTTCCGTGGTATGCTTTGACAGAAGAATTTTTTATTGCAATAAAATATACTACTGGAAATGTTCATTAATTGTTTTTTGTTTTTCTGTTGAGCTGTTCCAAACGCGTTTTTGTACTTGGAGAATTAGTTTTAATAATTTAACTGATAACGCCTCTACGCTATTATTTGGTGTTTGGTTCGAGTTTGACAATCTTTGTGCCGGATACTGCTTTACTTGTAAGGAAACAATTCCTGGTCTGCCGGTAGGTGGCAACGTTTGCTTGAGCGTCTGGGCTTCGAAGGGTGACGGTGATGCCATCTGTGGTTGACTAGTCACTCCATGTGCACCTGTCCCATGTAGGTGGGTGGCAGCATCTGGTGCATAAGTATATTGTCTTGTAGCGCTTGTGTTAGACGATTATGGAAAATTCAATGCTGTTCCCTGCCTATCATTTAATCTGTGTGGTTGCTGCAACAATGTAGTATTCCTAAAATCTTGTTGGAACTCTTCATGTTGATGCTGTGAAGGGGAGAAAGGTATGGTACCGCTTGCCAATTCTATGTTTCCCCAACTGGTTGATTCGCAAAATAAGTTTCCGCAAGCTTCCTCTGGGTGTTTTGAATTTCTAATTGTCTTTGTTTAAAAGAAATTCTCTTTTCGTCAGTTTATTCATGTGCGCTTTTAGTTGCGACACAGAATGAAACTTGTGAAGACAACATTCATCCAGAAAGATTTTTTAATACCTATGAAGATGAAATATATTTTCTTATCTTCTGGCATTTCTGGATTGAGTTGCATAATTAGCTTCTGTTTCTAAATAATATATTAAATTGCCCTCTCGTCTTGTTGAATACACAAATTCAAAATACTCTCAATGTAAATTACGTGGGATGAGGGAAGAATTTCTTCAGCGATTCGTTCTGTCAATTGTTTAAAAGTAAATTAACTAAAATCGTCCTGGTTATGAAGACTAAGAAAAATATCAAGAAGTAAACCTTGCTAACACCGAAACGCAGTTTGGCCTCTTCGGAGGACCATTTGTTCAACTGTACAATTAGGTTGAATTTTGACAAAAATTCGCCAAACGATTGGCGGCCAGTCCTGTACATGGATGTGTTAAATGCTTATTTGTTCAGTTGTAGAGGATTGCTGCCTCTTGGGGTGGGATTTCGTGCCCTCTCCTTCAAGAGGAGGTTTATTACGTGTATAACATACGTTAACATTACTTGCTAAATTATAAACACTCTGCACTGTTCTCTGCACAGAAAATGAACTTTGTGATGCAAAATGAAATGTACGAATTGAAGCTGTACCCGCATAATTTAACGGTACTTGCTCTGTTTGATATTTTCGAGGATTTTCGTATTATTTTCTATAGAAGTTATGTTGATGCATCATAAATTCATTGCCTTCATTTAATAAGGAAAAGAAACATCGTGCAAGAGTTTGCCTTACAATAATATCCTGTTAAAGGAATGCTTTACGAAATATACTAACATTCTTTAGTCAGGTGGAAAGGTTATTGAAAAGAATAAAAAGGAAAGGTTTTCGAGAAACATTTTGTAAAAGAATCTCAAGTCTATAGGCTGTTTCTTTGGGCAGGTTAGAAGTATTTTGAAAAAAATAAAATATATATAGCATCGCCAACATGTATCGCTCTCCCACCTGCCGGAGGAAGAACGAGGTTATTTAGACTGGGGTCGAAATAGGATGTAGCTCAAGAAATAAACATAGGATCGAGAGGTTTTGCTAGACTATATTTTTTAATCACATGATCAAAGTTACGGCGCTTAACTCGCCAGACAGACCGATGATGTCGAAGGCTGCTAACTAAGATAGCCGTTTACCAGTAATAGAAGACTATGTAAAAGTTCGATGTGAATTCTAGAGCACAGCTCTCACTACTAACTTTGTTCAGGTACATAATTATTAAAACTGAACCACACTAGAAGTTCCCAGATAATCAAAATTTCGAACAAGTTAATCGAATTCCAAAATATCACAAGCTGGTCACCGATATTCAATGGGGAATTTCCTCATTAATTAAACCAATGCATAATACCTGAAAGTCCTTTGTTCCAGCTTCAGAACAATTAGTCAAAAGGGAGCTAGTTAATATTTACTTTACTGGTACATAATTACTTATTTCCCTTCTTCAGCTACTCCCACTTTTGTTAGGGCCAACATTGGAACAATCATGAGCGACAATTCCTCTCCCTTTTGAGACAGTACTAACACTCGATCATCTAACGAACAGGTCCTCTGCTTACATAGACGGATTGACTATTGCCATCTATCGAAGCCAAATGCAACTACTTCTAGCTGCTAGAATTCCACTGAAAATTTCGTCTGCTGAAAATGCTTCTGAGCGAGAACCAAAAACCGAATCAGTAAACAGCAAAACTTGACTACAAAAATCGAGAACAGAAAGGTTAAACGAAAAGCTTATTCAATATATATATAAAAAAACTTCAGCAAAAAAGGCGGGAAAACTAAGCTTCTCATTCGCACAGAAAAGCGTCTCGAAAACAAATAAAAATTTGAAAGTAAATTAGAAAAAAATAAAGCAGCACAGAAAATGTCTTACTTAGAAATTAAAAGATGAAGAACAAAAATTGAACACGTCAATATCTCGGTCCGAGGGATGACGTCATGGAACAAATTAGAACGTCAAAAAGGAGACTGTGGGCGTTTCATAGGCAGTATTCCAAATCTAAAATTCACTATTTATCTCCCAAAGACATTGCTGTAGAAGTTCACCGCAATATTTGTCTGAGTAAGGGGCCCCAAAAATTTGATTATACTTGACATAAAAATTCAACATTCGTTTCTCAGATACTCCGTACATTTGACAAATGATTTTGGATGTGATTAAGCATATCTCAGAACAATTTGTTTTGGCTTTTTTATCCTGCTGTATACGTGCTCTTGCTTATTATATGTCGTTTACATGTGGAATAGAGCGATCTTTCTCTTAGATTGAAGTACGATTTCGTTATTTGCGCAGTTTATCTGAAGGGGACTGTAAAGGTAGGTTGTATTTTTATTTGTAGCATCTCTCAAGGTCAGCCACTTTTGCTATTAGATCACAGACTTGGGTTTCAACTCAAAACTGCAAGTCACAAGCTGAATTACACTAAACATATTGAGTAATGAAAGACTATCAGCATATAATATATACCAAAGAAAATGACTGCAAATATTGGGGAAAACATTTTGTAGGCTTTCTAAAATCTATTAAGTAACGTCTTTGTATTTATTTTTTAGTACATCACCTGGTGTAAAATTTGCTAAAATGCCGGTAGAAAAAGACGCTGAAGAGTACAATATGTCGCATCTCAAAAGAGGATACGCTTTAGTTTTTAACCATGAGAAGTTTGAAGATGGACTTGGAGAACGTCACGGTTCCAGCGTCGACTGTCAGAACTTGGATAACACACTGAAGAAATTAAAGTTCCAAATTTCAGTTTATAACGATCTCAAACGCAAAGAGTTGGAGAAGGTCCTTAAACGAGGTACGTAAATTAATTTCTACATCTATTTGAATTACTTAGTCATGATACTTTGTATGTAATAAAACGTCTTTTATTATTACAGGCTTCACGGGTTTTACACTAATAAGTCCTTATTTCATACGATCTAGCTTAACGAAACTTAATTTCATCTAATTCTAGTTGACGCAGTGTATTAAATATTAAGACAAACATAACAAGTGAGGCGGAGCCGAGTCCGGAGACTGTGCATAGAAGCTTCGTTAGGCTTCAGCAGCGAGGATCTTATTTATATGATTAATGTTACATTTGAAAAATTGCGGCGAGACCTTCTCAGCGACATATCAACCACTTTAATAACACCAGTAGTTCCAAAGTTGAAATCCCCGAAACTTGGGAACGGCCCCTATAATCTGGAGAACTGATTCGGGCATGAACTTGTCTTGCCGAGACACTTCCAACGACACCTCAATCAGTTTCCCAATTCTAGTAGTTCCAAAGTTGAAAACTCCTACACCCGAATCTCTGGATCCGCCCCTGTAATCTGGGTGAAGGATACGGGTTCGAACTACTGTTGCCGAGATCTTTCAAACGAGAACTCAACCAGTTTTTAGCTCTATTTTTACCCAAAGTTACCCCCCCCCCCCTAAAACTCGGTATCCGCTTCTCCAAACGAGATGAATGATACAGGTTTGAGCTCAACTTGCCGAGATTTTTCCAACCATACGTCAACCAGTTTTCTAGCCCTAGTAGTTCCAAGGTCGAAAGTCCTTTCCCCTTAAACTCATGATCCACCATTGCAATCAGAATGAATGATACTTGTTTCAACTCGTCTTGCCGAGACCTGTCCAACGACATCTCAATGATCTATCTAACCCTAGTACTCCAAAAGATATAAATTCTCTCTATTTCTGGGACAGTCCCTATATCTGGAACCTCCCCTGCAATTTGGATGATGCGGGTTTGATCCAATCTCGTTGAGACCTTTCCAACGACACCTCAACATATACTTATAGTTTTCTAATTATTATTATTAATATTCTATGATTTCCTTTTGTTGTTTTGTGACCTTTATAAATATATATCAAAATATTACATACTCTTCACATATACACCACAAATTCTACTAACTGGAGCCGAAAACGGTAAACTAAGCTTCCAGCAATTGCTAGCTAGGACATTACTGAATTTATTATTATGAGTGACATCATCATCAACATATTCAGCCGTTTTCAATCCACTGCTGGATTAATACATCCACATTTTTTCAACATATCTCGGTCTGCCGTTCCTTATTGCATGCAGCTCCTGAAAAATGCTTGATTTCACCAACCCATCTTGCATTTGGACGTAATCTGTATCGTTTCTTTTCTCTGTGAATCAAACGACCTACGTCGTACATATTCCATCTATTCGTTAAGCTATGTGACTGGCCCATCTCTACTTCATTTTCTTCGCAGTTTTAATTATATTTTCTACATTTGTTTGTGCGCGAATCCAGTCATTTATCTTCCTCTCTCTCTTAGATTCATAGCAGGAATCTCTCTATTAATCTTTGTGTGACTCTCAATCTTTGAGTCCTTAGGTCATACAATTCCCAAGTTTCACAGCCGTTTATCATTACGGTTTGCTTTTGAAAAGGAGCTCCACGAAATTTTACATATTGTATTTATTTCATCCGTTTACTTAGCATTCCATGTTTTGAGCTGCCCTAGGTAAACATACTCATAAACTATATCAATTGTCTTTCCGTCTCTCTTCTCTGCAGCATGTTTATTGTACTTTACTTTTGCTTTACTTAATTTCATTTTAAGGCCTATTTTCGAACTCTCATTACATAGCTCTCCCATTCTAGTTTATAGTGCTTCTGCACTTGAAGCAAACAGGATTATATCATCAGTGAATCGTAGATGATTAACTTAATCGCCATTGATTAATATTCTAACTGCATCCTAGTTTAAATATTGGAACACTCCTTCCAAGACAGTAGAAAGTAATTTTAGAGAAATTGAATCTCCTTACCTTCTACCTTTTTCCAACTTTAAATTTTTCACTCTCTTGATGTAGTCTAATGACAGATGTGGCAGTCGAGTGAACGTTTCGCAGTAACATGATGTATGCACTTTCGATGCCTTGATGTTCGAGGGATTTAAGTACTACTGCCAAGGAGACCGAATCGAAGGCTTTCTAAAAATCTATGAATACCGGACCTTGTCGTACTCAATGTTAATGTTAGGCAACGAAAAAAAAAGTTAAAAATATAGATAAAGAATTTTTTTTCAAAGTTGATTTTTAAGTTTATCATATTTGCATTTCATATTAATATATAAGGCAACCTATGGCAGTTTAATAGGAGTAACTGCAATACAACCCTAGTGGCAAGTTGGAAAGAGCTGCTGCATATCCTCAGAAACAACCCCTTTGCGCTAGAGCCAGAGGCTTGTTCAGTGACCTTCAAATTGCGAAAGCCTTCTCATAACGGCAGATCAGTACTAAAAATTGTGAATTTTAATTTCAGTCTGGCACATTTTTAATGCCCAAACGTTGCTCGGCCATTTTGATCACGTTTTATCCATATTTAATAGCATTAACGTTCATGTGATTGCAATTTTGGAGACCTGGGCGAAATTATCCATTCCATCATCATTGCTAAATATACCGAGTTGGTTAACAGATATTCATGGCAAACAGATAATATTCACGCACTTAGATCTCAAAGAGATTCTGCTTATCGCAAGTGGAGAAATAGTAGAGAAGAAACCAATTGTGATAGGTACTGTATTTTGAGAAACAAAACTAACCAAACTATTCCAAAGCCAAATTTAGAAATACATACACAGGTTTTTAGAACCAAACACCCACAAAATCCATATGGAACAATATAAAGGTTCTATGAATAGAAAATATAAACACCAACTATCTTCTGACTTGTGGTCACCAGATGAACTAAACAAAGAATTTGTTACACATAACTGTGCAATGAAAGAGCTTCAACATTTGTAAACGTGTCACGTGAAAAATTCTACCCCCCAAATGGTGAGGACACAAGAGGTGACAAGGACGATTAAGGGTATAAAGTCCAATCGCATTTCAAGTTATCAATATATCAATTGCATTAATAAATGTCGCGACACCAATACTAACACATATTTTCAACTTCTCTCTATGATGTATCCGCCACTCCGGGAAAAGTCGCTACTACACCCTAAACCCAAGAGAATTAAAGTACCAAAAACCAATGAACTACGGCCAATAAATATTCTCCCTACAAAATCAAAAGCTTTCGAAAGTTCACAAGTTCATAAGTAGTTTATTACTTACCTTGACGCTAATAAAATTCTCATTCCAATCCGACTTGCGCCAAATTGCAGTACATTCCTTAGCAAAGATTAACGATGACATAAAAGTTAGAAACCACAGTCAGAAAATCACAGTGATGACACTTAAACTATAGTAAAGCTTTCAATCCTATGGATTTAGATATATACTTGTATATATATAAAATAGATAAATAATAATTTATAATAAAAAAGATATTAAGAAATAATAAGTATAATTATATACTTATATATTATTGAACTTTCGATCGTTTACCATATTTGTGTCATCAGGAGGCGTAGCAAATTTAAACTTACCGGTTATAGTTCAGACTACGGTCATTAAATACACTTCTTGTACACAATGTGCGTTTATGACCACACACTTATCTACCAAGAAATGACAACCAAATCATTTAATAACTAAGGAAGAATATGATGTGAATAGTCATTGATAAGACTGTGAATGTATTTTATGAGTTATTTATTAAAAAAATACAATATTCTGGGATATTCTAGAGGACGATCTTTCGTACCTGAATTGAACTTAGAATGATTGAGTGTATCTTTACCTGGGCTAACGATGAAGCCCATTACACGTACCTGTGTTATTTCACTTAGATGAAGCGGATGGTTGAAACCATTTGTCTGCACCAGGCTAATATTGGTACTGTCTCTTACGCTAAAGCCACTGTCGTTTACAGTCTACTTCTTCTTCTTCGTCTTGTTTTATGACAACACACATATAAACTAGAGTTCGTGAGTTTACTTAAACTCATTTGACACTTAACTAACGAAGTTCAGGTTTGAAGATAGTTCGAATACTTTGTTAAACATGTTTTATCGAAGCTGACAAAGTCTTACTTTTCGCTGAGACGAGACACTGATAGTTCTTTGGGCTGTGAACGGCGAGACCAACAGATGGAAATCTACTATCACACTGCTTAGTAACTTGTTGGTAATTTTACTTTTATATGAAATTGATTCCTCTTGTTCCCTCTATCTGATTGGCTAGGAATGACGTTAGATGACTTCATATAATGTTGTCATCTCTTCTCTCATTCGCTAAAAATAGAAAATGACATCATTTATATGCTGTCATCTTTTCGGTTTGTACATTCTGTCTCTGATGTGTGATCACGTGTAACATTCTATTTACTTCTTCTTCTTCTTCCTATTATTATTATTATTATTATTATTATTATTATTCTAATGCTCTCATTTATTGATGACTAATTTCTTCGTAAAATAGCTGAGTGTCTTTATGACAAGTATTTTGTTTAAAGGAAAATATGACTGATGAATGCTATTGCTCGATATAATTAAAATCAATTGTCTCTATTTTTATAATTTTACCTGAGTGATGGGCTTATTTATGATAATTTTTGAATTACTTTAAACTTTGTAAAAATTTTATCTATTTTACTATTAGACTCCATCCATTATATATGAGCTCCTGCGTAGCCTAGTCGGTAGCGCGCTCGACTTCAGTGCGAGCGGTCCCGGGTTCGATTCCCGGTGGGGCTCAAAAATTTCGGTGTTGACCCAGCATCGTGAGGACAATTGGGGAGCTGCTGTGAATAAAATACAGTTGCGATCACAGTCAGAGCTTCGGCTCTCCTCTCCCAACCCGTCTGGTCAGCGTGGGAGCAGTAGACCAACCCCTCCCTTCGGGGAGAGGCCTCATCCACTAGTGGATTTAATATAGCTGTGATTTATTATTATTTATATATATATATAATCATATTCAGCAGTTTTCTATCCACTGCTGGATGAAGGCCTTCCCCTTTTCTTTCCACATATCTCTGTCTGCTGGTATTCTCATCCATGTAGCTCCTGAAAAACGCTTGATTTCATCTACCAATCTTGCATTCGTCTCGTCTCGGTCGCTTCTTTTCTCTAGGAATCCAATGTAGTACATTTGTCATCCACCTTCCATCTGTTCGTCTAGCTATGTGACGGACCCATTTCCACTTGTGCTTCTTCGCAGTCTTCATTATATAATCTACTTTTGTTTTTGCGTGGATCCATTAATTTGTTTTCCTGTCTCTTCTGGTTATTCCTAGCATGCATCTTTCCATGGTTCTTTGTGACTCTCAATCTTTGAGTCGTTTGTGCATTCAATGTCCAAGTTTGACAGCCGTACATCATCACAGGTAAGGCACATTGATTATAAACTTTACGCTTCAGACACATTGGTAGTTTGCTTTTGAAAATAAAGTGTAGTCTTTCAAACGAACCCTACGCCATTTTACATCTTCTATTTATTTCATCAGTCAACTTGGCATTTGATGTCTTGAGCTGGCCTAGGTAAACATATTCATCAACTATGCCTATTGCCTCTCCGCTAATCTTCATTTCCCTTTTTGCAGCATATTGATTGTATTTGACCTTTGTTTTACTTAAATTCATTTAAAGCCTATTTTCGAACTCTCATTATTCAGTTCTTCCATTCTGGTTTGTAGTTCTTCCGCATTTGAAGCAAACAGGATTATATCGTCAGTGAACCGTAGGTGATGAAGATATTAGCCATTAATTTTAATTCCAACTTCATCCCAATTTAAACTTTGGAATACTCTCTCCAGGACCGCACAAAACAGTTTTGGAGAAATTGAATCTCCTTGCCTAAACCCCTTTTCCAACTTAAAATTTTTCACTTTCTTGATGTAGTCTAATGACAGATGCTGCAGTCGAAAAAATGTTTCGCAGTAGCTGGATGTACGCAGTTTCGATGCCTTGATGTTCGAGTGATTTAAGTACTGCTGACAAGGAGACCGAATCGAAAGCGTTTTCGAAATCTATGAATCCCAAACATAGTGGAAGTTCATATTCATTAGTCCTTTCAATAACTTTATTCATTGTTTGTATGTGGTCCATTGTGCTAAATCCACGACGAAATTCGGCTTCTTCCCTTCCCTCGTTAAAATCCAAGTCTCGTTCAATACGATTCATAATAACTTTGGTGAACATTTTGTATAGAACTGACAGTAAACTAATTGGTCTGTAGTTTTCGACGCGTTCTTTTTCCCCTTTCTTGTACAACAAAATTATAACAGCATTATTTCAACTTCTGGGTATTTCTCTCTTCCTCAGGCACATTGAGAATAATTTAGCAAGTTGCTCTTTCATCTTTTCACCTCCCCATTTAAACATCTCTGCTGTGAGTCCATTTTCTCCTGGCGTCTTTCCGTTCTTCATCCCTCGAAGTACTTTATCAACTTCTTCTTTCATTACGTCTGGGACTTCTACATCATTTTCTTCTAAGTCTTTAATTCCTAGCTTTTCTTCGGAGTAGTACAATTTTCTGTAGAAATTTTCAAATATTTTTATAATGTCTTCCTTATTTCATGTTACGGTCCCGTCTGGTCTCTTAACTGCAATTATTTGCCTTTTCCCTATCATGAGCTGCTGTTTGGTTTTCTTCAGGCTCTTGTTCTCCTCGATTGTATTTCTAACAAGATTATCGTTTCGTACATTCTCTCTTATTTTCTTCTTTACGGCTTTATTTAGTTCTATGTATTCAATCCTTTTTTATGTAATTTTCCTCTTCTTTCATTTCCCTTCTTTTCCTTATCAAGAGTTAAGTGTCTTCTGAGATTTTGCTCTCTGTTTTCTTTCTGGTGCCTGCTGTTTCCTTGGATGTCTCTCTTATTGGCTCGGTCAGTATTTTATTTCTGCTGTTGATGTTTTCTTCATCCTCTAACTCCTCCAAGGCGCTAAATCTGTTGCTTAGTTCTATCTCGAATGTCCCTGTGTTTTCCCCTAGATTTTCCAGATCTAAAAGGGGCGGTATTCCTCTGATAAGCTTCTTTCTCTGTAGTCTAGTATTTAGTTTCAGCTAACATCTCACCATCCTATGATCACTCGAGACTTTGAAACTGTTCAGAACAGACACGTCTTGCAGAATTTCCCTGTTTTTTGATAGAACGTAGTCTATTTCGTTTTTGGTCCCATTTGGGCCTTTCCATGTCCACTTCCTCTGGGGTGCCTTATTGAAAAATGTATTGGAAATAAACAGTATGTTGGCTTCTGAGAATTCCACTAACTTCTCTCCTCTCTTATTTCTTTTGCCAAATCCAAAGTTTCCCATTTTCGTGTCACTGCTCTGCTTGGTTCCTACTTTCGCATTGAAGTCTCCCATTACAATTTTGTAATGCTATTTGCTACTATCCATAATCTTCTGTATCTCATCGTATAGGTCTTCGATTTCCTCCTCCGGATGTGAGGATGTTGGAGCATATACTTGTATAATTTCCATACTGTATCTCTTGTTTATCTTTGTTACTATCCGTGCGATACTATCTGAAATTCCTTCAATTTATGTGATCCGTGATTTCAGGTCTTTATTAATTAAAGCCAACGCCTGTCGGTTCTCCATTTTCTGTTCCTTTAAAGTAGAACGTGTGCCCCGACGGTAGTTCCAACTGTTCTTCATTCTTCCTCCATACTTCTGATAGTCCTATGATGTCCCACTTAATCCTCTTGAGTTCATTCTGCAATTCTTCTAATTTCTCCTCTCCTGCAAGTGACTGACAGTTGAAAGTCGCCAAGTATAGGTCCGTTCGAGTTGCCGTGTCGATGTCCTGGCAGGCTACAGTCCAAACCCGGGCATTTTGACCCTCTGACTTCCTGCAGGACTGACCGCTGCCGTTACCAGCTACATTCCGTCCTCCGGGCACTAAGGGCTCCGAGGCTGTTTCCTTACTTGTACCACCATGTATAAAGAAAGGAGGGGTGCTGACATTTCATTCACCACGCTGTCAGCTAATGCGGGTTGGTGAGCAGTCCATCCATGTTCGTTCGCCAAGCAGTTGCTTGGGTACTAACAGGCCCCAAGACGTGAACGTATGGATTGGATATTAGGCGTCTACCCCGGTCGGTTCTCTTAAGCCTCAGCAAGAGGAATTAAGGGATCTCCCCCCAGTTAATGGCAGAAGCCTTTTGGGGCGACAGTCCCTGTTTGCCGGTCCTTTTCCGGTTTCCCGGCTATATATATACAAAATTGAAAATTACTTTTTAAACCTTGATTATGCCCATTATCGACTACGGGGAAGTTCTTTCCAATGATGTCAACTGCTTTATTATATCGCCTACAGTGCGCACAAAATTCTTGCATACGGTTCGTTGTCGGGACCAGAAGATATATCCATGTATCACTACAGAAACAAAGATTGCACTGAATAGATTTGAAAACAATGAGAATATTTCACATTGCCGATCAAGTTCAGAAGGCAGTAATGAAAACTAGTCTTCAATATCTTTCAGATTTCTTTCAACGCCCTTGTGATACACAGAGAAGCAGACGATTTGATAACCTTATAGTTATAGCGAGACATAGAGCATGCCTGTACAGCAAAGCTTTTGTTGCAAGTGGAACACGGTTATAGAACTCGTTGCCTTCAGATTTCACGAAAAGGCAATCAAGTGTAATGTTTCTAAAATTTTACAGTAACATATTACTAGCAGAAAGAAAACATTTATTTTGCAACAGCTCTCCATCATTCTTGTTGAATTCGATCAAATTGTCTCACACCGTATTGTGTACACCATCGTGTGAATAAATTAGCTAAATTATGAAGATAAAAATACACTAATATTTCTCTTGTTGTGGTAACATAACTGCAGTATATCATATGTTTCAAACCTGGATTAAGTGTACATGTATGTGTGTGCGTTAGAGGATTTAGTTAATATTTATTTGTGTGTATCCAAGTTATAAGAGTATCGGTGTATAATGAACAATGCTAATCGTGTTACTGGTTTTGTGGAAGAGAAGGCTACATTGTCTTAATTTTATCAGTCAAATTAAAAATTAAAAAAATGAAACAACCTTTCTAGCCTAGTAGTTCTTGAATTTAAATTGTGGACCGACGGACCTCGCAGGAGCATAAGACTTCACAGCAGTTGCTTCAGAAACCTAAGAACCAATATGAAATCACATGTAAGTTAATAATACAAGACCTGTGAAACGTTTAGAGTGATGCTGTACTTTATATTTAAGATTTAAGATGGTAATGAGCTTTTAATTTGCTGTGAGGAAAAGATTGCCAATATTAGGTACTTTTGAGCTAATGGATTCCAAAATTACACAATGTCTCAGAACTTTTCATCTTTGCTCTATATGCTAATTTTAATTTAATTTAAAAACATTTAGGCAACTTTGGCTCAAGAAATTTAGGTAATTTTCCTGAAACTTTCGTCTTTTACACCTTTCGAAGAAACACTTTCCAACCGAGATATTTGGTCCTTCAGCAAGATGGCATGTAATGTGTAGAATTTATTTTCAACCAGGTAAGGGTAGTCACTATATTTTGTTGCATTATTTTCCTAAGCAAACTAGAAAAATAGTTTCGAAATGACAAGAAGAATAAAACACAGAAATTAATTTAATAGGAGTGGTAAAACCGTTCGGATCAATCGATTCTATCCTTCAATCAGAAAACAGTAAACACCGTCCACAATGTCTTAAGAGCACTAGGCATGTGTGTAATGGTCACTGCGTGTATGGTAGCCGTGGCTCTAGGAACAGTTTTCTTGCTTCTGTTATGACACGCTATGAAATTATTGGAAACAACACTCAAGTTACTATTGTGATAAAGATTTTTTTTAATGTTTATAAAATTAATTCTCTAACCGAGCGGTTGTAACTCAGTTGGTACAGCATTAGCAAAGCAACCGGAAGGTGCTGGGAACTATCCCAGCAGCCACCCATCCTGACTGGTGCTTTCCTCAGTCGCACTATGCAAATTACGAGGTGGTACTAAAAAGCACACTACTTTCCAACATCGTTCCACTAACCTATTCCGGCCCGATCCTGAGTTGCCTAAGTGCCAATATTAATTCAAATTCAAACACATTCACTATTTCTGTGTTTACCATACGTTCAGATAGTCGACAGAAAATAAAGGGCCGAGTAAAGTGATTAGTGAAGCCTCTGTATACTTTTATGTTTGCCTAGTTTTGCACTATTTTTTTAAAATTTAAAGTCAGCTTTCTTTTTTTGCCATTTGAAGCTGCCTCGGAGGACCACACGGATGAAGACTGTTTCCTGGTAGTTGTATTAACCCATGGTGTAGCAGATGACTTTTTATATGCAAAGGATTACGCATATCAGTTAGATGTTTTATGGCGACCTTTCACAGCAGACAAATGCCCCACATTAGCAGGAAAGCCAAAATTGTTTTTCATACAGGTAAGTGCAATTCAGTGTCTACTGACACGTTTTAGTTTGTAATTTACTTTTACGGTATACCCTTTGTTATCCGAAATAAAGGGGGCTGAGAACCTCTGTTATCCAAAATAAAGCTTTAATTACTTTTACAGTTGGACAACTTCTTATACAACTAAGTTTACTGTTTTTTTGAAAACATTTTCTATATTTTTCTGTTACCAATTCAAATTTTATCTTTTTCAATATTTTTGCAGTTTCGGTTAAACGCTATTTCGGTTAATAGAAGTTTTACTGTACATATCAAAGTGTTGTTAGTGACGCGTACAGTTCTCTGTAACAACGAATTACAATCAAGTTGAAAGAATTTTAAATCTGTTAGTGTGTTTAATTATTATGTAGGTTTATTAAATATTATGATCCATCTTACGTAACTGAATTATTGTAATACGTTTAAACAAAGAGAGATATGATGTTAATTTGAATAACTAAACCGTCTTTATAATTCATATTATTTCAATAAACTTGGAATAAGTCAATAAATTTGGAAATTTCATAAATAATTACCAAGCTGCCGTAGTTCCGTGCGTTAGCGTAGTATTCGGGAGGTTGTGGGTTCGATCTCAGCGACTGACCATCCTGACTGGGGTTTTTTCCAGGGTTTTTCCTCAGTCACACCAGGCAAATGCCGGGATGGCACGTTCAACATAGGCCCTTGCCAACACCTTCCGAATCCTATCCCTCCCCTATCCTGACCTGAACCTTAGATTCTAAAGGACTTAAATAAAATTCAATTCATAAATAATTCTCGACAATTAAAGTGCTTCCTTTTTCATTACACCCAACTATTGGTAAAAAAATCTAAATCGTTTTTACAATAACGCACTACTTGTAGCTTCTGAGGAAGACTCATAAACTGAGTTGGTTTCAAAGTAATTTTGATCTTTAATAATGTAACCAGATTAGTGATGTCTTTCTAGAAAAAGTGCCCTGGCATTACCTTCGGGAATGTATAGAGTAGATCATGAATCACCCACTAGAAATGGAGCAAATGCTTTCATGATTTTTTTTCGAGAGTTTGCTTAACACACAAACTATAAAATGTGAATGAAAACAAAAAGGAATATTTTATGAAAAAAGAATGATAACGCGAAGTAACTAGAAATGTTTGTCCATACAGAATAAGTTCGTCTAACAGACATCCATTGGATGCATCTACTCATCAATTTTGTTTCCATAGGACGCCCAATGGAAGAACCGAAGGACATCTTTAGGACGTTCAAAGTAGACTCGCTGTAACGTTCAGTGGATGTCCACATGAGGATCGATTATGGACAAATACGGGCATTCTAGTAACATGAGGACTTATTTACCGTAGGACTCATATAAGCTCCATTTCCTTGATTAGAAATATTATTTCATGGCAAAATACAAAATAAAAGTTTTAAACAAACTATGTAATGGTTTTATTATAGACAAAACCAAAATGCTTCCGTATAAATTCAAATTATCTTATAACGTATCCAAAAGAAAGAGTTGGTGATACCCATATGTCATAGGGACAAATGGAGATTATTAAGCGAATGCCTGGACCTTTCAGTTTTAGAGTCAAAGTCATAGATTTTCCCACCGATGTACATAATGAGATTATCTAGATATTATTTTATCAACTAGATGCAGTCAAAACCCAAAATATGTAGTTACTGCAACTTTAGATTCGGTAGCAGCTACACATTCAAATCTGTATGAGCTAATCTGGTATTTGACTAACTGCATCAAGAAATAACACTTAAAATGGATTGAGGTAGCCTAATCTGTTCGACATTTTCACAATGTATTATTTCATAGATAGAAGAAGTAACAAATTTACCTAGACGATCTCATGTGAATATATCGCATCGTAATTTGACTATTCAAAAACTTATTTGGACATTCATAGTAACAAATCTGCTCCAATTCAATATACTAATTAACATTTAGAATGTCACATAATCCAAGAGTCAAATAATCACTAGCCTGCGATGGTTTCGTTGCACTTACTTTAATAGGTGACTAAACCTAATTCGAGTGTGCTCATTTTAAATCTGCTTTCCATTTTTTGTATCACGTAAGATTTTCTGACAATGGCAATGTGCACATAAAGTGTAAATAATATGATAAAATAAACTACTCGTAAAACTTATACCAAAACCGTTAAGAAAACAAAAACATGTGTTGTTCAGTAAATATAAGCAGGCATTTCCCCTTCAAGTCATGTCATCTTGGACGCCTTCGAATTGGGATCCCGATTAGGGCTTTGGTTGCTAAGCATAAGCACAAGTAACAACCAGCCATTTATTTTACATCATATATGCTTTGGTATCTTCTTTCTGCTTCCTTTATACCGCTATGTAACCTCTAAACTCCCTCTCCCCGCTTCTTGTTCAGTAGACCCAGGTTTCCCGAGGAAATATTAGAAATGAAATGAAAGAAAAGGTTAACTAATTCTAATCTCGCAATTGCAAGTTGCATTTCACTAATTGCAAACTCCTAGTTTGGCAATTACTGTTTAATGTTTCTTTACGATATAAATACAACAAAAAGTATTCGGATATTTCTTACAGCTGATAATTACATCATGTATTCAATGAAACGTTCCAATGTATAAATGAATGCTTTTGGCTATAGTGTAAATTATGACATTATGAATGACTGGTGTAAGCAGCTGCGACTGACGAACGACGGTCAGTCCATAGTAGTGTTACCAAATATGGGCTATTGACATTTTGTCATCTGTACATACCAGCAACTAGCAGCAAGTCAAAGGTTGGTGAGAAGTCTGACAGTTCAGTGGAAATTATACCATCTTCTAATATTCCAGTAATCAAGAAATTAAGTTAAATCATATGTAAAGGAAAACAAATATCTAACTTCTCTCATTATTATATGTTTTATAAAGAAAAATCTGGTCAAATTGCAACTCTTGGCAAATATTTCAGCTGAACCGTGCCGAGAGCTAGAAATGTCTTTTAGTGATAGGCTTAATCAGTTATTTTAACTGTGGCAGCACACTTTCAGAAGTCGTTCAGTGCTACTCTTTTACTTTACTCACCATGCTGGTCTCTCTTTCTTCATTGTTCCTACCAGTCCCGCGTGATGTCATGAAGTGCTGAATGCGCTAAAGACGAGGGAGGTTGGAATCGGAAGGTAGACCAGGGAGCAAGAAACACACAATTCTATTCTATTCTTCCCTGTTCCATGTTAGAATCGTACTCACTTGATTTTTGTCAATTCAGTGTTGCCAACCAAAAAGTCGCACTAGAGACTAAATTGCTAGAATTTGAATTTACTATTGATGAGTTTTAATGGTAAGTCTACATTAGGCCTTGTTGATCAACATGTTCGTGCGCGCGAAAATTATCTAAAGACTGTGACAATTTATAAACGTCACGCAAAAGAAATGTACAAAGTCAGTGCATTTTTGTGTGCAGTAAACCAAAGTAAACAATTTCATTCTTGTTAGGAAGTTTGAAAACAAGGAGAATACATACGCATCCTTACTTGTTAAGGAAATTAGTTTATTAAAGATTGTCACGGTCTTTAGATAATCCTCGAGCACACAAACATGTTGATCAACAAGTCTTAATGTAGACTTAGCTTTAGGCAACTTTGGCTTAGGCCACTAATTTGATCCAGAAAGATAATCTTGGACAAAGGCTGAGAATTCTTAAAGCACGAAATATGTTTTGGTTTGTTACCTTTCTCAGTTATCTGTTCTTTGATTTAAATAAACAATAGTATTTCTGCAGCCCATTTGGCTCGGCACGTACAACTGACTGGAGCGTTTTTTATTTCCAATAGGAAAAGAAACGAAGCATATGCTGACGTAGGACGTAAGTCATATACGACAAAAAAGAAGATACGATTTTAATGAGGAAGTCGCTATAGGAAACCTAACCCCGACAGCAGATGGGGTAATTGAAGCTTGCAGGAGACATTATTGTTGAGATCTGCAGATCCAGTGGTCTGGTGGTACGAATATAATACGGTGTATATGATCGGATGAATAAAAGAGTGGGTATACCTGTCGCTTGCAGGAAATTCGCGATCATTTCCAATCTGGGAGTAAAGCTCAAATTCGGACCTGCAAGTAGAGTTTTGCCTGTTTGCTATCGTGTTTTAATATAAACATTTTAAAGTTACGAGTGTGCTCAAGAATTTGGGGCTGATATCCTTATTGCGGGTCACTCAGCACTCTCGGCAAAAACATTGAGCGGTGAATCTCATTGGCCGACCATCCTGATTGAGGTTTTTCCAGGGTTTTATCTGTCATGCCACGCAAATGCCGGGATGATACCTTCAATTTACACCCTGGCCGACACCTTCCTAGATCCTTTCCTCTCCCCTATCCCTGCTTGGGCCCTAGATGGCTAAATTCCACAAATAAACTTAAAAATTAAAATTGAGAGCAGGCGATAAAGCAGAAAAAGTTGTATTCTTAAACTTACATTTGTCAACTGCAGGACTTATTCTGCAGAGCAAGCACACTCTGAGTTTCTGACTAGCCAACTTAGTGTGCGTGAACATTTATAAGTCTGTGTGTGAGCTGAGGAGCTTTCGGATTTTTTTATACGTACAAAACAGTATTTGGGTTAACTATAGTAGTGACGCACCAATTTTTAGAAATTTACAGGAGGAATTGAGATAATTGTGTGATGTTTGAGAGTATTAGGGAGGTAAATATTGATGTTCGTAACATTTGAAGTGAATAATGATATCGTTTTAGTGTGTTTTGAAGATGTTTTAGGACGCACTGCATGTTGTGGCGGAAGGCGGTAAGGTAGTGTTGAAATGGCGTGTCTTTGTGATGATTATGACATTTCTTGTGTTATTGTTATTAAATCGTATGGAAATGACGAGGGAAAGTGCATCTTGAAGGTTATTTAGCAGAGTATTTATGTAAGGAAAGGAAAAGGCCCCGAAACAATTGTACACGACTTTGTAATGGAAATTGAGAGAGTTAACACGCTTGTGTGCTGAAGGTAAGTGTGAATATGTGTCAAAATATATTTTGTAAAGATACATGACCGCACCTAACTTTACCTAACCTCCACGTTCATATGTTCAGTAATTTAAGATAATTTACGAAAAAGGAAATCGTTTTTGGTTTGGTTTTAGTGATTTTAAAATTGGTGCGTCACTACTATAGTAATGCCCAGTATTTTCCTGGTTGATTGAATTGGCCAACCTCTCCCGAACGTTGTACGTGCTTCCCAATAAATGTCGTCATAATCATTGTGCTAAAAGTAGCATTAATACGTCATACATTCATAAAATGAATGTTTTATCATTGTTTCCTTGAAATCATTCAGAGCTCTTAATTGGCCAGTAGGTGTATGGATATTCTCTGGTGTATAGGGCATCGTTGCTCCCTTTTCATTGACCCACCTACCTTGTTCTGGAGCGGAAGTGAGGCATTCGGATATAGGCAAAGTTTTTAATATTGAGAAAGCTTTATGCCTTATGAAATAATCATGCTATTTCTCAATCATAAATAAATTGTGCAAGATTAAATTGACGATTAAATATAAAATTACATTACATGCTGCGGTGGTGTAATAGCACACCTAGCTAAAAACTGGAAGGTTCGAGTTTCGACTCCCGGCAGTGTCATTTTGTCTGTGTGTAATTTTCTTATGTTCTATATTTCTGATTAAGGAATAACAGCCCGACTACAGCCCTGAGTATGTGTAAAAACTAGGTGTGCTACGCTAAAAGTAAGCCACAGTAAAACCAACTCAATAACTTCAATGCTATATAACCCACTTTATTGTAAACTTGGTGGGACATCTAAAGTGCATCCATCATTATACTTTTATTATCATTAGCACACTTACTAATCACAGAGGGCTCATTCTTTTCACACACAACAATCCTTAAATAAAAATAATTACTCTTCGCGTAATTCAGACACTAAACGTGTAACAATAACATTATCTTAGACTATCATGAACGCAAGGTATGTAAATAACAGGTAAAGCATTTACATTGGTTCAATGGTCTATGACGCAACTGGCAAATACTGTCGTTAAGCAAAGAGTAGCCGTTTAGAGAAATGTGTCTGTATTCTAGCATTATCAATCGCCAGCTAGGTAACGACAAAAGCAGCCAATCAGGGCAAGTCATCCTATCACAGTGTCTCTCGCGACAGGGGAATTAGCCTAGATTTCACTAGGCCATGATATATGATAACATTTGAGATTTGCCTATCATATAACCGGGAAATTTGAAAATGCTTATCGAATTCAACTTACAAGTTAGAAACAAACCTTTCATGCCACGCGAAGTACGGTGTACCGATTTTGTTTGGTGTTGCGTTTCACTGACACTAGGAGCGCTACTGTTACTCATATTTCCCTGTCAGGTGCTCGCTCAGTTATACATGGATCTTTGGATTAATAAGTTTCACGCAAACTCCGACAACTTATGTCATCACCGGAATTCAAAAAGTGTTTACTGTTGTCCAGAATGGACCTGTCTGCCATGAACGCAATGTGTTTACATGGTTTAAAACCAATTTAATGTGAAATAAAGAAACTCATTCCTTTCGTTTCTTAAATGACTATTATGCTAAATAGCACTTTCAACCCTCTGTAGTAGTGAAAATAAATAATATTACTGAAAGGATTTTCCAAATATCTATATAATATATGATTTGTGCGCGAACAAACGTCTAAGTGACATTTTCAAATAACAAAAAAATCACGAGTATATTTATATATATAACAGGAACAATATGAGGCATAAAATGTTCATACTTTCCACGAAGCCATGTTAGACTAAAGTCCGCTTTTGTGCAAAGTATGAAAATTTTATGCCTCATATGTTTCCTGTTATATATAAAAATGTACTCGTGATATTTTTTTTTTATTTGAAAATGTTACTTAGACGTTTGTTCGAGCATAAGCCTCATGTATTGAAGGATTCCAATGGCTTACATCAATAGCACCAGACAAATGCTGTGATTGTACCTTGAATAAGACCGGAGCTGATTGCTCTCTAAATCGTTTCCTTTCTTGCTGTTGTTACTATCATGCTACATGTCATCTAAGTTGTATTAGTAGTTCGTAGAGTAAATAAATAAATATGTATGAGTAACATTGGTATAAATATTCAGAATATTATAGCTTTCCTTCAATATATATTTTTAAAAATTGATTAGCTTATGCTTTCAGATATCCGATGTTCATAGAAAAGAACATGGTGTGAGTCACAGGATTCTCCAGAATAACCAATAGATCATAGATGTCACATCCAATTTCATTATATAAACAAAGCGGAAACACATTAGCGGATATGCAATAGACAGAGAACTCAGATTCAATTCTCAGGACTGACAAGCAGTTCTTATTCTGGTTTCAATTTTGACAACACGGACTACCGATTTGTTAACTTAAGAAGTGACCAGAGCTTTCTTTTCCTTCAACTACCTTCCGATGGACAAGTGTTAAGCGAAATACATAGGAAACATATTAATTTTCATTCCAATATTCTAAAATGGACAACAATTGTAAACAAAATTAGGCCGAGTAAAAATGAAAAACGAAAAATATGGAGAAAACGAGTCGACAACAGTTTGCAAACGAGATTTTGCCCACATTCATTATGTTGCTTAAAAGAAGAATTATTCTTAAACCACTGTGAATAGAAATATGCTTAGAATGAATAGATTTAATATGAATAGAAATGTACTCAACTGCTTAAAGTTATTGTTGGGTGACAATTATATCATTCGTGAAAGCATTTTTAAATAACCTATATTTTTTTCATTTTAGGCTTGTCGAGGAAAAGCCCTTGATCGAGGAATTAAATTATCAAAGGATGATTCTACAACACACACAGATGCAGCTGTAACGTCATACATGATACCAACTCATTCTGACTTCTTGATAGCTTACAGCACTGCAAAAGGTTATATATTTCATATTTTTTTTCTTTAATCAAATTATATAATACATTTAATAGCTTACTAATACTGATATTACTTTCCCAACGTGTTTAACTGGTGGATGGGTTTTTACCTAATACAACTACGAAAAGTGTTACCTTAATAGAGGGTCTTAAACTATTTATCTGTAGTAAATAGATTTAAAAAGATTTGCACGATCAAAAAAAGCTTTTGTTTTCTGTTGGTTTCAGGAATGAAAAATAAACAATGGATTCTTGTCAATTATCAACGAATGTAGTTCTCGCATGTGTAGATTTAAATCGCATTACAGGACCCGAGAAAGGATATTGGACAAATTATGTATACTTTTGTTTCCACCTGCAAATAATAAGGGCGACTGGGATAAAGAGGAACAAGAGTTAAATCGAGCCACCACAGCTCAATGGTAGAGTGTTAACTTAGCATTCGAGAAAGATAAGGTAAGATAAAATGAATTGTATGGGCGGTAACAGCACTATGGCTTACGCCCGTCCCGATACGGGGGAAGCCCCTTATCTTCGTCACGTCTAAAAATAGCTGTTAAGATAAAAGATAAAAGCATATAAAAGATGAAGATGTGAGCTCTTCACAAAAATAAAATCGTAGTAAAAACTAAAGATGTACATTGTCTTTAGCATAAAAGGTAAAAACGTGAAGGCTGTAAATAGGCCTTCACAAAAATAAAATAATACTATATAAAACATAACAGCTATGTGACATAATCATCTCAGAGAGACGGAGATAAACCTGTCTCACGAACATACCTAATAACGCTTCGCAACGTACCTGGTGCATCCCCTAACAATGACGCCATGTCATTGGGGATGTTATAACGTTGTCTGAGATGATTATATCCGGGACAATCTAAAAGCACGTGACGAATACTTAAAACCACATTGCAATTATGACAACGTGGCGGATCCAATCTTCGTAACAGATATCCATGTGTTAGGCGACTGTGGCCTATCCGTAGGCGACATAAAAGGACTTCTTCTAGCCTACTATCTCGGCAAGATGATTTCCATGGAGCAACAGTTACCTTAATTTCTTTCAATTTATTCACAGCTACGTCATCCCATCGTCGCTGCCATTCATTCCGTGTAATTTGCTTATAATATATCATCATGTCCTGAAATGGGACATGTGGAATATCAATGTTAGCTCCTAAAGAGGCCTCACGAGCAGCTTCGTCTGCCAATTCATTGCCATGGATACCAACATGACTTGGTATCCACGAAAAGACAACCTCACCACCGCCAGAGCAGATGGCATGTGTCTTACAGAGAATATCTTGCACGAGCGGATGTTTCGAATACATACTGTCGAGGCTTTGAACAACACTCTTCGAATCTGTACAAATAAGGATGCGGTTGAAACCATGAACAAGACTAAAATCCAAAGCCTTTAAAAGAGCATAGAGCTCAGCAGTAAAAATACTGGCTTTGGGATTAAGACAAAATTGGCGGGCTTCCCCCTCTACAATAAACGCGCATCCAACAGATTCATCTGATTTGGATCCATCTGTAAAAACAGAGATAAAACGTGGGTACTGACTCTGCATCGCACGAAAACGCTGCTGGAACTCAATCATGGAGGTCTCCGATTTCTTGAAAGGTGACAATGATAGATCAGTCCGTGGGCGGACAAGTGTCCACGGAGGACGGAGACTAAAACGGACAGGACAGACAGTTGGGCGGTCTGCATTAAGATTCTCCAATAACTCTGATGCTCGGATGCCAAGTGGTCGGGTAGCGTGACCACGGCGTTCATATAGGGCTCGTTGGATTGGGTTTACGATTAAGTTATGTGCTGGGTGGCTTGCCAAAGATGAGATCTTAGCAAGGTAGCTCAGCTCATAGTACATCCTATGAATCTCGAGCGGTGGTTCACCGGCATCAACACAAAGACTGGTGACAGGACTTGTGCGATACGCGCCAGTGCAGAGTCGAATTCCAGCATGATGGACACTATCCAGCGTATGTAACGCTGAAAATCGTGCAGAGGAATAAGCGTGACAACCATAGGTGAGCTTAGATAAAATGAGTGCGCGATAAAGGCGCAACAAGGTTGTACGATCAGTACCCCAAGTGGAATGACTTAAAACACGCAATAAATTCAGAGCTCTCGTACAGGAAATTTTAATTTGGCGAAGGTGACTACGCCAATTTAACTTGGTATCAAAAAATAAACCGAGATATCGTACCTCCTCGACGAACTGGAGTTGTCTGTCTCCAAGAAAGAGATCCGGGTCAACGAAACAAGTTCGTTTACGGCAGAAGTGGACACAGACTGTCTTCGTTGGTGAAAAACGAAAACCAGTCTGGTGTGACCAGTCAACAAGACGGTTAAGCGTCAACTGGATCTGCCGAGCGGCGAGGTTGATATTCGCAGATTTACTGACAATCGTCAAGTCGTCGACATATAAAAGACCTTCTACAGGAGGGCGAATACAAGCCATAACACTATTCACTGCAATAGCGAACAGTGTTACGCTCAGCACACTCCCTTGAGGTACGCCATTCTCCTGTAAATAACGCTCTGAGAAACGATCACCAACACGCACACGAAAATAGCGATCGCTAAAAAAATTTGATATAAAATGGGCCATGTGGCCCCGAATGCCCCAATCATGAAGTGTCCGTAGTATCCCATATCTCCAGGTGGTATCATAGGCCTTCTCTAAATCGAAGAACACAGTAAGAACGTGTTCATTCCGGAGAAATGCATTCTGAACAATAGACTCTAACCTGACAAGATGGTCGACAGTTGAGCGATATTGGCGAAACCCACACTGATCATTAGAAAGCAAGTTGTTATGCTCCAAGTACCACATTAGGCGTCGGTTTATCATTCTCTCAAATAGCTTGCATACGCAGCTAGTGAGAGCAATGGGCCGGTAACTTGTGGGGTTAAGTTTATCTTTGTCAGGTTTCAGAATGGGAATGACAACAGCTTCGCGCCAACTAGGAGGGAAGCTATCAGTCCTCCAGATCTGATTGTAGAGATTTAGCAAGAAGACCTATCCTTGGGAGGGAAGGTGTCGCAGCATTTCATAATGAATATCATCCAGTCCAGGGGATGTGTTTCTAACATCCCGCAAGGCAGTTTCAAGTTCCCACTCCGTGAAAGAGACATTATAGCATTCAAAATTATTCGAGGGGAAGCGTAGAGGTATTATCTCTGCCAGTCGTTTAAGGTTGACAAAATTAGCACTATAGTGCTGGGAGCTGGATATTGCTGCGAAGGCTGCTCCAAGAAGATTAGCTAT
>JAGDQP010008133.1:0-43298 GCA_022664845.1 Lepisma saccharinum
TATATATATATATATATATATATATATATATATATATATATATACACGTATAAAAAGCTGTGAAATTCGAGCAAAACACCAAATGATGTTCGAGCCTTAGGGTTGGTGGTAGTGGATTTTATGGCCGCCAGCAGGAAGCAAATTTGCTATAAAGGTGTATCAACACAAGTAAGTTACAATAAATATGGCAAAGCTTTCCTATGTTTCAATAAATATGGCATTCCCACGGGCGGTGGATATGGGCAAAATCTGTAACATGGAAGCACAGTGTCGTGGAGAGTGGTTAAGATAAAGGGGCGTAAATACCCAAAAACTCGAAGTTGGGGACGCAGCCAGCTACGGGGGGCGAGGACCTAAATGAGGCCGAGCGAGCGAGTATATATATTATACACGTACAAAAAGCTGTGAAATCCGAACAAAAACACCAGAGGTGCAAAAAGTGGAGCCAAGGTCTTTAGCCCTAAAAAGGTGTGAAATGGGAGACGGATGAGCCAAGTTCCTTGGTGACAGCATGTAACAGGAACAAAGGAACTTGGCGCGAGCTGGCAAAAAGCCTTAGGGTTGGGGCCGGTGGACGTAGTGGGTTTTAGGATCCCTACCGCCCTTATAGCTTGAGGATCATGAACCTTGCCACCTCGCGCCAAGTTCCTTTGTTCCTGTTACATGCTGTCACCAAGGAACTTGGCTCATCCGTCTCCCATTTCACACCTTTTTAGGGCTAAAGAACTTGGCTCCACTTTTTGCACCTCTGGTGTTTTTGTTCGGATTCTACTATTCTGCTTGTTTTCCTGTAAACAGAATCAATATGGAAGAAATATACTTGTATGACCTAACATAACTATAAGCCATGTAATTCTTTGAAAACGTATTTGGTAATAAATAGTAGATAATTCATTAGTAAGTTGTTGCATATATCTGGATGATATAATGTTAGGTGGCTCAAAGAAAAGCACGTGCTTTTAAATTAAGTATCACAAGCGAATTCCACATGATGACGTGCGTGCTTAATGTGTGTCACACGAAAGAAAGCGTCAAAGGAAGGCGTTGATGATTATTGTTAATTAATGACACAAAACCATTAATAATTGCTTTACTTTAAAAAAAAGTATATCTGGCGTGCTTATGTGCCTCAATGCGCGTGATTTCTATAGTGATTGTAAATAACAAATGTCCAAATGCTTAATGGCTGTCTTCTTGTCTGATATATCATCCACTGTGAACATACACGTCACTGCAGACCATGGCGCGTGTATGGTAGGAATGTTCCACATGTACAAGCCACACACACATGTCCACGGACATATAGAGAGGCAGACAAACAAAGTATCACTTCCGAATAATTAAAAAGGAAGAAAAAGAACCGGTTACTAACAAAATTGTACCAGTTTTCTTGGGGAATATATAGAATTAAAACATAGTTGAAAGCACGCGAATTAAACACCTTGATGCCTTAACATATCACACTCCAGAAACGACAGCAGGTCATGTGTAACATGTTAAAATAAGGTTTGTGTCCCTTCAAGCGTCACAGTTCCTACCACAAAGTTTCCAGACAGAAGCAGTTCATTTTTTGAAGAAGTGTTAGTAGCTTGGTTGGTGAACTAAGCGAATCGCAGGAAATGCGTTCCTTAGCCTTCTTTGTGGTAACCCTCAGCATCACCATTACTGCAGCAACTTCCCAGCCGCAAAATGCAGCTACAATGCAAAGGACAGAGGATCATGAAGACAACAATGGGGACAACAATAAACAACCAATAAAGAGAAGTTTACTTGACTGTCTTGCGCAAGAGGATTTTGCTTGTGTTCAAGTGACTTTATTGAATAATTTTAATAAAATATTACAACGAAAATCGCTGCAACTTATGGATGGTGTTTATATAGAGACGAAGCCAGCCAATGGCGAACCGGAATCCAAGGATGAAGGAAGAATATTAGATAATCAAAGAAGTAATGACGTGGTTGACACAGCCAATAGGCTATTACGAGACTTAATTGTGAAAATTGAAGTTCTTCCAGGATTGATGGCTAGATTATCTCGTGGTCGAAAATTAAATCAAGTTCTTGATGTGGTGGTGGAAATTGAGGATAAACCAATGTCCAAAAACAGTAAGTGTTTCTCCCTTGGGAAAATATAATTCTATAATTGTGAATTAGATTAATAGGTTTAGATAATTTTACACTAATAGATAGAACAGGTACTTTTATGTTCTAAGTCAGTCACGTGTCTGAACGGTGGTGTCTTTCCTCGAAAGAAATGGGGAAAGTAGCGGCCAGGACCTCGCTTCTAGACTACATTATGGCATACTACTAGTAGAACATGCTGAAAATCCTCAGTCGAAATGGTCGGCCTGAACAGGTTTCGAACATGCGACACCTCACCAATGGTTATCTTAAGAAGACCTTTGTCAGTAACCCACAGGAAATATCAAGTGTTTATTTAGTTTTTTCTTCTTACAGTGAAAGTTTGTCACTTACAACTGAGGCTCAAGTTTTTTTTGTTTTTTTTTTGTTTTTACAGAAGATTTTAAGCTTTAGTCATTTTTCCACGAGACACTGAAACAGACAGAAGTGGTGACTAGCATTTTAATAAGGTACCACACCCATAGTCTCCTTGTGTGGCTAAAGTATATCCAATAGTTAAAAATCCCTTAAGATTATTAGGTTCAATTCCAAGTGTACTACTAATTGTGACATGAGCTCATTACCTCGGATTAAGCTTACTTGTTAATGGTTAATTGCTGTAGATACTGTCCTATAATTTTCAGCTTCATTTCCCTTATGTATTAACAGTATTACATAATTTGTTTTGTCGAAATAATGTATATAGAATTTCAAATTTAGCATATTCACAAGACTTCCTGACGCGAACACATTTTACGGGGGAAATATTCGAATAGCAGTGACCTATTTCTTGAACCATCTCCTCATTCACCTCGATGGTCTAAAGAAAGCAAGGGAAACATTAGCAAGGATGATTGGTGTGAACACGAAGCGAAGGTGCACCCTTTGTCAACAGTGATTCGAATTGAACAACTTTCAAAGTTAATGGTATTGAGTTCCTTTTCTTAATATTAACTAACATTGTCCCCAGTATAGAGTTATAATGCAGATTATTTAGCAATAAATATAAAATTGTCCAGTCAAAGCCAATGTGGATTTCATCAAAGATTTTCTAATTAATATTTCGCTAACTAATTAATGAGCAATCTTCTTTGTTAAAAAATACATTTTCCATAACATATTTTGAAAGATGTATTTTTTCTTCTTCTAGAAATTCCTTTTGGATAGACAATAATTTCCTCCAATTTGAAAAAAAGCAATGCTGTTTGTCATGTCTTAGTTGCCACTCAGACATACATATTTGTTAATTTAGAACAATTAACAACCGGTAGTGATAATTATATGATGACAGTAAAAGTGTGTGGTTGCTCTGAGGTGAATATAGAAGTGTTTCTGCTCTTTGGAAGTTTAATATAGATATCGTCGCTTGAGTACTGCTACTGGACATCCTGAATGAACAAGAAACGATCCGAAATCTGACTAGACCTATCTCACCTAATAGAGCAATTTATTTTATTTTCATTTTTATTTATTTTGGTGACTGAGGGAAAGTGATAAAAATAGGGCAATAATTACACCCAATTATCAATAAATTAATTTCAGTGTTGCCAGCTTAGCATATATTCAAATGCTACTACGTCAAGTTTTTATTTGTTTATAATGAATGTTAACAGTCAAATATACTCTTTCCTTTAGAAGCAGTATTGCAAACTTATGGAGATAAAAGTGGAGGCAAATTTCTAAAAATGTAATTTTATGTGGATTTAGCAACACTGCATTACTAATGACATTTGCAGTAACAAACTATATAAGACTGCAAAAGTTTCACATTGATTGCTTAAATAAATTTGAAGATATTTTGGTATGTGTCAGTGTTGCCATAGAAGTTTAAAAGAACTGAATGGCTTCCGGTCAGCAAATCTTCCATCTTGTCCTCAGCCGCTAAATTTTGAATTCGATGAGGTATTTTATGGTCTCGTAGCGAACCTAAATTGCCCATGATTCCCGTGAATGTTTTCTCAGTTTCACCAAACAAATGTCGAGATGGTAGCTGGACTACACACCTGATTACTATCTTCCTTTTTCCTCCTCCTGAAGACGTCTTGCTGATGAATGTATTTTTTCAGTATTAAGACACTTAACCTGTTGAGATCATAAATAAAGTGTAAATGAAGTTTATTGAAATTAAAGTGATCAGTTAACTTCAGTGAATTGTCATATTGATGATCAGGTTCTGTGTAGACACGGCCACAGTCACAGGTAACTTTTAGGAATACACAGGATTAAATTGCTGCATGCTAACGGAGCCACTGCAGGGGCAAGGGTTTGGCGACTGAGGCCAAGCAGTTCCATTGAGTAAGCCACTGCAGTGACCTTCGAGATAAAACGCTCAAAATGTCGATATCAGCCCACGTTTTACCTGCTATAATATTAACAATTTACAACTGTGTCTTGTTCTTTATATGGTGTTTATTATCTCTATGGGATACCAAGGCTCGAATAAATGAACACTGAAAAAATACTTTATGACAAAATTGACAACCACCTGACGACATCAGATGGACACAAATGTATAGTTAATGTAATGTTAAAGAGCAGGATGAAGCAGAAGACAACGAAAGTTTGTGCTGAACCCGCAAATAAAATTGGGAACAATACGGTGGAGTCGTTTAGGTTCGATGCATCAAATGCAAAACTTGGGTTTACGAAACCTGCAATGGCAACTCGAGAAATCCATATGATAAATGAGAAGTTTGTAAGAGAATCCAAAAAACTCTGATTGAACTTAAATTCTAATCAGATTCAAATTATTTCTTGTGAAAATACAATTCACTAATGTAAGAGAGAAAAAAGAGGGGGTGAAAATTGTATAATATTCCATTTTATCGATAAAATGGACTTCATTTCATGTTGAAACTGCAATGAAATTAGTAAATACCAGACTACATTATGTGGTATGATAGAAAGGGTAGCCTTGGTCTTCCATTAAAAGAAGATAAATAATTCCACGATGAGGTTAGTCTGCCTATTTGTTACAGAAAACAACATGGCCAAAAAACATCCCTACTTGCAGGGTTACTTTGGCCACCAAATTTTTTATTTTTTTTTACTGTGTGGCAACATCCAACAATTATTGACATTATAGGAAATTTATTGAAACCTGGTCAAAGTAGCTCCACTTTATTGTATTTATTATAAATCAAATGAACTGGGAAGATTCTTACCAAAGAAATTATTTGCATTGATTTGAAGTCAACGAAGCATGTCATTTTCAGAACTCGTGATGCCGAATATTCATGGCCGATGTCAATAATCGAATGTAAAAAGCATGGAGAAAATTCCATGAAAATCCTCCTACGCTGGAAAATTATGTTAGACATGGCGTTGGAAAGGTCTGGGTTCCCTGAACACAGCGGAATGTGTCAGAAATCGGGCCCCTGGCCCCCTTAACCCCAGAAAACGGGCCCCGAAGTTTTAGGATGTGTCACAAACCTTTGCTGTGACTTAAACTCAATGCCTGATTGCGCGAGATAAAAACCATCAATTCTGCTATATAAAAAGAGACCAGCAATTCGAAAGATATAAATATTCATCAAATGTTTAAAAAATAAAATAATTGCTGAGCAAAGCATTGAGTTTTAATTAAAAACTAAAAACTTGTAACAGTTTCACCAACTAACTTCTTGGCTTCATCATAGCCCAAAACATCCGGAACCCAATTTTGGGCCTTCGGGGCCCGGGTCCGATTTCTGACATCACCGCTGTGCTAATGGACCCGGACCTTTCTAACGCCACCACCCGCGTTCGCCAACTCCATGTCTAAAACGGTTTCCCTACCGTATGAGAATCGGTTCCATGCTCCTTGTAAAATAAAGTGTTAAAATCCCGTAAAACAGACACGAACGAAAATAAAGCAACAATGGGAATAAGTGAGAATAAACTAGCAGATTAAACAGCGATAAATCGCACACGGCACCGCACTACGCAAAAAAAAAGGTTAAAATGGAGAAAATAGTTTTTAAATTAAATGAGAATATAAGAAAATCTTTGCTCGCTACACAGATAAAACTAATTTTAAGAAACAGGGTTTCTATATAGATAACTTCCAAAGAGCTCATTAAGACTTTCCTGTCACAGCCGTTTTAAAATTCATTTTGATGTAGAATACGCGGGAATCTATAATTAGTATGAAAATTATACCAAAAGAGGGAAGCTTATAAATTGTATTGCTATTAATGCAGTTCGTGTACTATCCTGCCTCTCTTCGAGAAATAATCTTCAATATTAATGTAGACCTCTTTACTTGCCCTGATATCTGAATATTTAATCGTAATTTGGTTTTATTTGGTACAATAAATGCGTTTAATAAAACAAACAGCGAGTAAAAATATATTTGGATAACTTCAAATAGTAGCTAAAGAAATTTGAAGTCATTAATGTCCACTCGTTTCAAGTTTTACTACTTATACCTAGGAATTGTAATAATAACAATGAAAACAGGATATATCATGAAGAAATTTTGTATTAAATTATTATTCTATTTTGTTGTAAAATTATGTACTGAGTAGTACTGTTATTAATGAGCTCACAATTATTGTATTTTTTTCTTACTTCGTCTATGGACGAAATAAGAGAGATTATAGGCTCCATATTTTCATTCTAAACTCCATACACATCAGTGGCGGCTCGTGGTCTAAACTTCAGGTGATGCACAAATATTACAGCATATTTTGCATTATTATTATTATTATTATTATTATTGGTGGTGGTTATAATAATAATAATAATAATAAACAATAACAACAAGCTCTAGTGAACACAAAAGTATTGTAATTTGTAATATTATGAAACTAACAAGGAATTTCGTTGATCTCATTGAGCTTGGATAGGGCTTCGTTGATGGAAATTAAGTCAAATAACGGACTGAATATTAATCTACTTTGTAGAATAGCAAGAAATAAAACATTTCCAGCTTCCATAGTTCTGTGGTTACGTTCACGGACTCTGGATCGGCATTGAGGAGACAGACACGTTCAAGAAGTATTACTAAGTTACTGATTGATGTTTTCCATGGTTTGTTTAAGCTTCACTAAGCGAATATCGGCATAGCACCTAGACAATGGTCCTGGCCGCTACTTTCTTCCCTCTTCCTGAAAGAGCGCTCGCTGAGGGATATAATTCCCCAGACATGTGTCATACTTAGGTCAGAGCTGTCTAACTGTCTGTCTGATCCATAAATGTAAGTTAAACTTTGAGAATATTGGAGAAAAATTCTTAAAATTATCGAAAAACTTATGACTGAGTGGAAGCAGAAGTTTAATACCGGTAGCTTATTTAATCTATTGAGGAATATTTTCTGTCGAGGAGGAGCCAAATCCACTATGCTCATTCTTATAATCATATCAGAAGTAATTTTAATAGCAATTGTAATTGTACACAATTTTCGCCAGATGAGAAGGTTCATATGAAAGTGCAGTACATCGCTGAGGGTTATGTTCGTCCTCAAATTATTTTAAAGCCGTGACTGAACGTGGGATCGAACTCAGGGGTCCGTCATTTCGAGGTATTCATCAGTCATGCTGGCTAATGCTGTGATACTCATTGAGTTAAGAACATAATCAATACCTAACCCGTTCCTTTCTCCTTGGGAAGAACTACTGCCTTAAGATGCTGCAGAGGCATTAAAGTAAAGTTCCCGTGAAACCTGTCCTTATTCTTCGTAGACTCCTGTGGTACACGCGTGGTGATATTGAGTTGAATTCATTTATGACCTTTAGGCATCTATGGCTCAGGGCTGTCTAGGGTAGGGGGCAAGATGCGGGAAGTAATCGGCCTGATCCTAGGTTTAAGATACGATCTCGGCATTTGCCTGGTGCGACAGAAAACCCCTGGAAAACCTCAGTCGGTCGGGTGCTGAGTCGCACCAATGATCTCCCGAAAGCGAAGTTAAGACTCTATGAACTGAGCTACGTTTTCTCGGTGAGCGCTATTGCATGTTTTGATTAACATTCCATCCAAGAGGCATGATTTCTTTTCCTGGTTTTGGAAACGTGTAAAATTGAAAATAGAGTTTTCATACGTTCCTAAGTGAGTTTCTTTTACTTAATCAGAGTTACGAACTACTTGAACATGCACTGGATTGGGCTGCGAGAATTTGGATAAGCTTTAACCATAATAGCCGTCTCGATGATTCAAAATTAGGTAATGCTTCAGAATAATAAAAGAAGACGAAAAAATCAAGAATTATTATTCTTATTTTGGGGCATTATTCCAGAGAAATGATTTTAAAAAGCACTTTTGATAACAGATATTTTATAATAGACTTTCCAACTTAAAGGACTCCTTAATTTAAATATATAAAAACACTGTCTTTCCATTGAATCAATTGACCTCAAGAGAAGAAAATAGTTGCAATAAATTATTTCTGAAGTGGGAATTTGAAACACTATCCACATTGACAAGGGTGCGGGAATTTTACACGCGGGAAACTGTGTGTGTATGCTAGTCCACTTCGATTGCCCAAAATTTGCTACATATAGAGTCTTATGGAAGCAACGATCTTCCCTACCCTCGTGTACTCCTCCACCCGCTGAGAAGTCTAAATGCTCACTTTACACCTCATCATTCTCGGTTGTCAACCTGAAGGAACAGAAAGCAAACGAACTTCTGCATGTGACCAGCCACAACTGGGGGCGCGCGTTCTCTTTCTCTCTATCTCTATCTGTGTGTGTGTGTGTGTGTGTGTGTTATGTGAGCGTTCAGTGAGTTAAAGAATGATAAGAATAAGAAGCAAGAGGTTTGTAACACATTTCAAGAATAGCAATATTAAAGGGTAGTTTGTACAACCGAACAAACTTAAATAAGACAGCCGCCGCTGATATACATAACAAACAATAATGAAAACACGATGTTCATTTAAAAGATGTAGGCCTATGCTGCTGAGTTACATCCATAAAGTGGATGCAGATAGCTGCATCCATTTTTTTGTTGATCATATATCTACAAAATTAACTATAGGAAGACTGAACGTTTTGCTTTACGGTATAGATATTGGTGAAGCCCTAGGAATGGATATGAATTATTGGATACAACAGGCAAAAAATAATAATAATTAAAAAAGGATTTAAAAACCACGCTTTTTTAAGATGGACCAAAAAGTAAAAAATAATAAATTGAATTAATCTTATGAATCGGAAAATAAAAGCCTGGGTGATCTTAGATATTATGATTTTATGATAAGTTAAGCAAGAGCACCCACACTTTTATTTTCCGATTCATAAGATTAATTCAATTTATTATTTTTTTTACTTTTTAGTCCATCTTTAAAGAGCGTGTTTTTTTTAAAATCCTTTTTTAATATTTTTTTCTTCTGTATAATAGATCAGTACAAAACCCCGTTTGCGGTAAAAGGAAGAGTGACGCAAGAATTCTACTCCCAAAAGAAGTGATATCTATTTTGCAACTGACTTTCTTTGTGTCACTATGGCGAAAGTACGGCCTTTGTAATAAAATTAAGAGATAGTATCCTTCCGCCATAGTGACACAAAGAAAGTAACTCGGAAAATAGATATCACTTCTTTTGTGGGTAGAATTCTTGCGTCACTCTTCCTTTTACCACAAGCAGTGTTTTGTACTGATATCACTTATTTTGTAAGGCTGCCTATAAAAAATTAAAAAATACAGTAATTTGAATTAAAAGCTTTTTTTTTTTAAATATTCTTGACAGAAAGTACATTTTAAATTACACATATGGAAACGTGGAGGTTAGATAAAATTAGGTACGGTCATGTATCTTTACATTTTTCTCCTTTACGTCATGCCCAGATGAGTGGAGCAGCGGCGGAGAGTGTTCTCCGTACGGGCTCGTATTTAAAAAGTGGCACGTGTTACTATGGCGGAAGGATACAAGATCGATTTTGCTCCATATCTCGAAAACCGTAACTCCTATCAAAAATTTAAGCTTGGATTTACCCCCATTTGGGTGGGGTCCGCAATGGACCCCTAAACCCTCCCGGTACCACCCATTTGGGGCTAAAACAAAAAGACACACAGAATGACGGACATACCTTTCTATCATTTGTGAAAATTTTGTGATTGGGTTAAAGAAGTGGTAACTTTTGAACCGCTTCACCGATTTTAACGTATGATACACCGTTTGAAACGTATTGAAGCGTAAAATAAGATCCAGTAAGTTTCGGCCGCCTATATGGTCTGGGGTCAGTGCTATCCTAAAACATGTGAAATTTTGATATTTTTTTCAAAGCGCCCTAGGGGGTCACTAGGAGATCCTACCGACCCAATTTTTTTCCTGTGTCTTAGTATTGGAAAGAGCTTTCCAATGTAAGTTCAAGCATCAAAATCAGACTTATACTTCGGTAGATCCGAAACTAACTGTATACTATCTGAGTACCCCTAACAGTGTTTCTTGCCAGCGTCACTGGAAGAATTACCGTTTTCCATGATGAATATTAAACTCCTTGCGAGATAGGCAACCGAAATTTCAGAAAATAGTTGCGGCGTTCCGTGCATTTAAGGATAATTTCGAATTATTTTAATTAATTAATTACGGTTGACTGGATTACTTTGTCATATATCTAATGATTGAATATTGTATTGTCATCGGAAGCAAGAAAGGTTACAAAATTTCAAATAAATCGGGTGATGGGAAGTGAGTTTAAAATCGATTGCAAAATTTGTACCGAACAGACAGACAAGACAGCGACTTAATAAAAACGTGTTAAAATAAAGCAGCTCTTCTCTTTTCAAAAAGGTCATCTCTTTTCATTATACATGGCTATTTTAAGAGAACTGGTTTCACTAACTGCACCAGAGGGAGATTTCTATTATCACTTCTTGATTTTCGTACTACAATCCTGCGTTTATATTTCTAGAAAAACATGGGGAGTGACAGATATAACGAAATTCTGTTAATTTGTCAGTTAATATATAAACACAACATCTAACATAAAATTAGTGAAGTATTATGTGAGATCAACAAAACTTCAACCTAGTTTCAGGTAACAAAATTAAAAAAAAGAAAGTGTTGAACTTTTAAGTACAGTTCAGTTTACCACTCTTTACACAAATAGGGTTTTCTTGTATTCGTAAATATGATTGTGTAAGAAGAAGACATTTTTCATGCTTCCCATGTAGTGGTTCAAAAAAGCTAAATGAGAATGATCAGCAATGGGTTTATAGTTCGTACAGACTCAAACATTAACCTGATTGAAATGAAGATAAACAAGTATAGTATAACTAAAAATATTAACAGATATTTAAAGTGTACCAGATCACCACTACAGAAGCGTATACTATTTTCAGTGGTACACACGTTGATATAATGTTGAGACAATGCGTTGAATTCCCTCCTTTTAGAGGTTGTATTCATACGGAAACATTTCGTTAAATAATCATCGAAAAGACGGACATTTATCAACGTTAAATTGAGCTAGTTCTACTGGTGTTGACCTTCACTACTACACCACGAGGCTTGCGATAAAGCTTGATTTTCGAGAATACTAACCTCGATATCGAGGATAAATTTGAAACTTTAAAGATGGTGCTGTAGCATCTTCAATCACTAAACTTTAATAGCTAATTTGTTCTTGTTTTTTTTTCTGTTACTGCACTACACAGTTTAAAAGGTGGTTTAGTTATTGCAGTGCTGGATTTCGGATCAGCTTCCTCGACGAGCAAATTCGTCAGTGTAATAGCACGTAAAGGAAAATGCCCTGGAAAAAGCTCAGGAAGAATGGTTATATATTATACTAAAAATTTTGATGATGAGAAATTTTGAGGTTTTGACAATATCTACATTTACTACACTAATGAACACTCACTCTCCATTCTATAGTGTTGAAACTTGACAAACAATGACATTTTGGAACACCTCTACTGACTTTATCACTCGATATCAATCGTTACTGGGTCACATCTGTCCTTCCAAAGCTTTAAACATTCGGATAGGTCTTTGTGGATGATGCATTTGCTTAGTGTGGTTGTTAGCAATTCTCATAAACCCCAAAGAACTAGCAAGTAACTAATTATAGTAATCAGTATATCTCATCAGGAGCTTTTGTTTGATATACAGGGTGTTTAAACATAATGTCATATATTGAAGAAGGGTGAAATGCTCCAAGCAAAACGAGAAAAGGCCGTTCTTTCGAAAACATTCTAAATATAGAACTGCGTAGTTTCGGAGGAAGCTGGTGTTCACGTCTTCTCAGAACTTGTTTTAGGTTTGGCTATAAGAAGTGTAAATATATGTACAGTCAGCGCGAAAAGTATGTACATAGTCGTAAAATTTCTTCTACGAATAACTTTAGGATGGATGTACCGTTCGACTAGTGTTTTGTAACTTACATACATCCATATTATCTTTGCATTACAGAAAACTGTACTCACATCGGTCCGCCCATTGTAAATTTATTCGGAGAAGAAAGTTCACGACTGGGAACACACTTTTGGCGGTGACTGTACAAGAAATTCCAGAGTTTATCACGTCTTTGAAGGAGAATTCTGTACACTTATTGTGCGCTCGTTTTAATAACTTTTTGTGCACTTCGGTACATAATATATTCAGAAAATATTGATTGATTGAATTTGTTGTTAACGTCTTAAACGATCTGAGGAGCTTCAGAGGGCGGTTTCTACAGCATTTTGTAGTGTACTTTGAACCGCTCCATTTATTGGACCTCAACGCTCACAAGGTGTTCTGGCGAAATTAAACTTAACTCATTTCTCGATCAAAAACTGTTTGTGCAATGAACGACAAAGGTTTTTTTTCCCTTCTGTAAAATTTCTTTTCCGAATAGTTTTGGAATGGATGACCTATTTGAGTACACTTTTCAGTAAATTGAAGAGAATGTAACATTCTGAAAGTTACACAAAACAAAATATGTATGTGCCCATCTATTCCAAATTTATTCGCAAAAGGAATTTTACTACATGGAAGGAATTATTGTCCCTTACTGTACGTATATATTATTAACACATTACTCACGTGAAACATGCAGAAGGTACACTTAGAAAATACAAGTATTGTCTAGTTCTGAGTTCTGTAGCCGCGAGGGAGGAGTCGTAACGCGATCGTGTGTGTGAAGACAATTTTAATAGCGAATGCGAGGTAGGTAGTAAAAGTACGAGTTTTATACATTGATTAAATTTTATTGTTTAAAATTGAAATGCTAATTTTTGGTTCCTACAATCCTTCACATGCATGCTTGATTGAGTGTCCCGTAAATAAACTTGTTATATAAAATGGTCAGTTCACATATATGCATAACGTTAGCATGGAGCAAATTTGAAGTAAAACACTACGATATCTTATAAAGAATTTAATAATTTTCCTGACTGTGCTCACAGTTTTATCGCCCTGTTTTTACGCTTTTGTTAAGCTAAAGCAGTTTTTTAGTTGCGTAATCAACACGCTAACATGTTCAGAACCTCGACATTCTGCTAATCTGTTCTCACCCTGTTGCATTCGACCTTCTTAATTACGCCAAAAAGAAAAAGGAAGAAAAAGAAAAGCAAAGAAAATTCCAAAGATGAAAATAAAACTTGCCGGAAGTAAGATTCCGTTGCGCTTGGAGAGCGTTGTGTGTTGAGTGACCTCCTTCCTCTTCCCATGTACTTCTGAAACACCGATTCACTCCATTAAAAAACTCAACACAGTAACCGTCTTCATAGGTCACGCATGTTTTGTTCATTTGAAAGAAGTCATGATACATCGACTGCAACTGTTAATAATATGGTTTATTTCGTGGAAACCATCGTTAAAATATAATTAGCAGATTAAATAAAAAAAGTTTTCAGGAAAAAAATACCAGATTGTAAATGCTTAACGAATTTTACAATATAGGTCACTTTAGAGGGTCAGTTCCAGACCATTAGCAATTATTTTTATCGTTTTGAAATTCAGGGGAGTTGATTTTTAAAATTAATGATTTCAAATCTGTCCCGATTCAATATTCTTTCACTTTTATAATTTCACCAACATTCATCTCCCAGCAGTTATTCGAGCCTTGAACAATGTTTGAATTTGAATACAATTTTAGCTCAGGCAGGGTTGGCAAGGAAGCTTGCCAGGGCCTAGTTTGAAGGTTCAATCCCTGCATTATATTGGCGTGAGCTTAGTCAGGATGGCCTACCACTGGAGAGATGGATCCTAGCACCTGCGACTCGTAAAATAAAGTCTAGTGTCTCAAGCTCCGTCGATCACAGTGGCTGACAGGATCAGTATTTCTTGTAAGAAAATCTTAATTTAATTTATATTTAATGTTGAGGTCGGTGTATATGTCCTAAGCCCTTCACAAACTTGATGATGACTTCCTTTGGTAAGCAATCTGGAAAAACAAATGAAAAAGGTAAGACAGCGAGAAATCTTATTCAAGGTACCATTCCGACATTTGCCTGGTCTCAATCAGGATAGCTAGCAACAGGCCTCGAATCGGCATGTCTCCCACTGATAATCAGAAGCCTGTACGTAACCTGTATTGTTATTGGTGTTGAAACAAATCACAGTTTCCATGGAGGCACCAATGAATAAAAACAATAGATTAACTTCCTTACGAGTGGAAATATGAACTCTACGCAGATGTTATAATAGCAAACAGAAAGCTTTCAAAATGTGGACCGACAGAAGAACGAAATTATCAGTTGGACAAAAAGGCGCAAGTGATCAAAATAGTACATATGTAGTGGAAAGAGGATAAATAGAGGGGACGTAAAGCAATATAAAGGCATAAAAGTAATTAGAACATTTTTACACACAACTTCTATCTTAAAAGATTGATTTGAAGTTAAAGTTGAAGGGAAGAAACGAAGAGGAAGGGTTCTTGACAGTATTTAGGATTAAATATGTAAGCTGAGCTAGATTTAAAGTGGGACACGAGTTACTTCTGTATATAGAAAGGTAAACTGGAGGTCCTCAAAACGACCTTTTTAAAACAATTATTTCTCTTTCAAATGCAATTTTGTCTTTCAAATACGAAAGGAGTCGTCAAAACTTAGTAAAATCGTAAAAACCAAGCGACTGGATTGATAATTAACCGAGGAAATAGAGGAGATTTACTGTAGTAGACACGGGGAAACCTTGAATATATTCCCCCGTTTTCCGAGGAGTGCTCTAGCATAGCCATGGTGAAGAATGAGGAGGATGGCAAAGGCAAGAAATAAAAGAAGACTGCCAGTTTACTCTACCTGCCGACTGGTGTGAAAATGAGTAAGATATGACAGTATTTGATGTAGAAGCGGGGAAAGAAGTCAATATGTGATATAGAACAGGGTTCCACGTTCACGTTTGCTAACAAGTATGACAGATAAAAAAAAGGCATAAAACTGGATTGGTTATTATTAATTCTCAGTCTGACAAGCAAAAATTGCAGCAACCTCGAGCGCAGAAATTACAGTGAAATCTCAATGGAGAAAAGGTGCTTAGTATAGGAAGCCTTAATGTTTTCAAATTCTCTAGAACTGAAACAATTTCTCCGCTTTACTTACAGATGTCAGTCAGTTCTTCGGTACTATTTATTTAACTCTAATCGTGACAGATTACCTTCTCAGTAGACAAATTAAAGTCTATATTTTTACTTTATTTTACTATATTCAAGTAATTACAGTTATGCAATAGTCTTTCAACAAATCTGCATGATTTGGATAAAGATTGTAGTGCTTACTTACAGATTATTTTACTATTATTGTTATTATTATTAATTGTTTAGTGTAGGGCTGCATTAAGTTACACATTTTTATATATAAGTAATAGCTATATATAGAAGAGCGTGTTGCCCTACAGTAATAAAAAACACATAAAAGCAAAAGACACAATAATAATGCAAAAGCATAAAGAAGAGATAGAAAAGTTACAAAAATAATAAGTACCATACATACGTTCATACTTATGAGATGCGGTTAAAGTATAACACAATGATGGGAAACAAAACACACACAAAAAAAATCATGATAAAACAAACAAAAGATACATTTGGATAATAGCGAGTAGTTGAAAGATCTGATTATATACAATGAATGAGTATGTGAGTGAATGATGGTCTAACGTGCGCACTATTCAGTAGTCATATATTACGTCCCTGATTTTCCTTTTGAAAATATTTATATTTCCCCTGTTTTTTCAATTCAATTGGAAGTTGGTTCCAAACTTTGCTCGTCAAATAAGAAAATAATTTCATGCCATAATTTGTCTTATTACACTTCGGAATGTGAACATTGTTAGTTGTTAGACCGCAAATTACGATAAAACTTATTGTCGGAAATAGGGATGAATTCACTTCGTGTTCGGTGGTGTGCCGAATAAATAAATAGCTTTGTGCACTTGTACCAAGAAAAGGTATTTCCTTCTGGATTCAAGGGTTGACAACAACACTGATTCGTTACATTTGGAGGACGAGAGTGAGAGCGGAGCTTTCCGGATTATCTGAATTGCTCATTTCTGCATCCTCTCAATATTTTTTATGTTGGTTTGGTTGATTCCGTACAGAACCACACCATAGTGCTCAAGAATAGGTCTAATATACGAGGTGTAGTACTTTAACACTGTGAGTGATAGGTAGATAATTGCTTATGTACTGAAGAATCTTGATTTACGGCACAGCATTGGAGCATATATATTTAACATGTTGCGTAAGCGATAGTTTAGAATCAAGAGGTATGCCAAGATATTTCAATGTAGCACTTGTAGATATCTTATTGTTTCCTGTCTGAAGTTCTCTGTCAATTACGGAACGTGTGCAGTTGTCCGTTGATAAGATTAATGCTTGTGTTTTTGCTGTGTTGAGTTTTAGATTATTTGTGTTGTACCAGTTAAGGACGCTTAGAATGTTAGTTTCAATGGTGTGAGTTAATTGATCTAAAGAATTAGAGTAGCAAAATATGAGACAATAATCAGCGTACAAGTAAACCTCCATATTTTTCACAGATAGTGCAAGAACGTTAATGAATAAGTTGAACAGTTTGGGTCCAAGGATTGATCCCTGTGGTACCCCAATTTGAATATCGGCACATTTGGAAATAGTATTACCAAGTTTGGTACTTATTACTCTATTATTGAGGTATCTTTGATACCATTTACATGCTTTTCTTTAGATAAATTGAACTGGCCATATAATTTGTTCAACAGTAAATGAGGTTGCAATGAGATATCAAATGCTTTGCTGATATCTAAGGAAATTAAACCAATGTAGTTTTTTCATTTAACGTCTAGTATGTTTCGCTACTTTGTGATTAATTCTAGTAGCAATAGTTCGGTGGATCGGTTCCTGCGAAAACCATACTGTTTGTTAGTTACGAGATTGTTATATTCTATATGTTCTTCTAACTATCGACCACATTCTCAAGGACTCTACTAAGTGCTTGTGTTATAGAAATAGGCATATTAGTTGTTAATACTTACCAGTGTGCGATCCTGCTTTGAATATGGGAGTGACCACCGCATGTTTCCAAGCGCCAGGAACTATGCCATTCTGAAGATAATAATTTATTATGTCCGTTAGTGGTTCTGATATCCACGGTGCAAGAAGTCGTAATACACGATTATTAATACCATCAATTCCACAGCCTTTTTAAACATCACGTCCTGTAAGTACTTTAAAAATAGTGTTAGTGGAGACAGGTTTAAATCGAAATCGCGGTGTCCGGGAGGAGACATTATACATTATTGCCGAGTCATTGAACGTGGTGTTATTGTTGCGTATCCGATTTCCATTTAATTCTTTACATATGTTGGACCCTCTATTAGCAAAGTAAGAATTAATGAAATTCACAATTTCCTCCTTATTTGTTATTATTTCATTATTTACTTCTATTGACGGAATATCAGTACTCTTTTTCTCGCGCCCCGTAAGAAAGTCAAAGAGCCGATTTGGTTGTAGGTAGAATACTGACCAGAATAAATTTGGTTCAAAATATACGTCCTTTTTGCTTGCTTTATTTCTTTTGTCACCCAGTTTCGAATCATTTTGTATTGATCCCATGAGCATGCACCCGTAGTCTTGGCCTGTTTAAATATTCTGTTTTTGAAGGAAATAAGTTTGAGTAGGTAGTTGTTGATCCAAGGTCTTCTGCTCGGACGTATTCGAAAAGTTTTTGTTGGAGCAAAGATATCAAGAGCATCACAAGTCAAGCTTGTAAGGAAGACAACCTTTTTATTAATGTCCGATATGCTATTTGATTTGTAGAAGGGAAGATACGAACAGTATTCTACAAATTTTTCTTCATTAAAATGCTTAAATGTGCGCTTTGTTACGAGAACTCGTGTGCTTTATTTGATGTAGCATGCAATGTAGTGTATGTGAAAAAATGATCACTCAAATCATGCATAACAGTGGTTGTTTTTGTGTGCAAAGAGTCATTGTTTGTATATATATGGTCAATTAAACTTTCTGTAGCATCAGTTATTCTGGTTGGCATGGTAACAAGTTGCTTGTAACCCAAGGACTCCATTAGACAAAAAATTGTATACCTGACTATTTGATTAATATTTACTTCTTTAATCTTTTACTGCTTAATTAGTAAGGGTACCTCATTGACTCCTTGTGTTGTGTGTTATATAATGTATCGTTTGAATCTTTTATTTACACGAATTGACAAATCTGTTTCAATGCATAGTTACGATTATAATTTGTTTCTTAGCGGCTGTTTCGAAAGTTTTATAGATTGTGAATTATTTTAAACATGGTAACTAATCAATAAGTGCTTGACAACTGATAAACTTTCGATCTGAGTGTCCGAGTGTCTAGATGCATAGAAATGCATCTCCGCGTTTGCATCCTACACTGTAAAAATAGGAGACAAAACGTTCGTCCAAAAAATCAGGCTTCTTATACGAAATATTTTTCACATGTCAAGATGGAAGTGACAAAACAACGTTATAGGGGTGCATCAGGAGTGTTATTACAAGTTGTAGGAGTTATACAAGTGAAAGTGGATCATGGTGGTTCAAGTCATATACGTACTACCTTTACTAATAGTTGCAAATCATTTAGAAAGACCAATTCTAGGAAGAAACTGGTTAAACGTATTTTGGCCTAGTTGGAGGTCTAATATGCTTATGGAGACAACGCGTGAGCAAATCCCACCTTCTGTTTCTTTAAGTTCAATACAAAGTGAGTTTAAGGATTATGTGTGTTCAAAACACGGCCATCTCTTTTCCGAGGATATATCGACTCCTATGACAGGTTGCAAGGTTCAGCTTCAGGTAAGGCACGATGCACATCCCATTTCCGTCGATATTATAACGTGCCTTTGCAACTTCAAGAGAAGGTTAAAAAACAGTTAAAGTATTTGGAAGATCAGAAAATTATAACGCCTGTGGAGTTTACACAATGGGCTACGCCACTGGCAGTTGTACGTAAGAAGAATGGAGAGATACGTCTGTCTTGATTTGAAAAATACCCTCAACAAAGTGATAGACAAGATTTGCCAGAAATATCTGAGATATTCAATAAATTAAACGGAGCGTATTGTTTTACCGTGTTAGACCTTCGAAATGCTGATCTGCAATTAGAAATTGCTGAAGAATCTCAGAGATTTCTTGAAATAAGCACTCCGTAGGGACAGTTCCAACAAAGGCGCTTGTCTTACGGGCTGAATTGTAGTGCCCAGATATTCCAACATTTCATGGACGATATGTTGAAGGATCAAGAAGGGGTAGAGTATGCTACTTGGACGACGTGTTGATTTATCGCAAGGATCAACCAGAGTGTATGTCAAGAGTAGTAAAAGTGATGGACATTTTTTAAAAATATATGACAAAATACGTAAGGATAAGCGTCTTCAAGATTCTGATCTAATTAAGGTATTTCAAGTTTAGTCATCTTCTATCCATACAAGTTTATGGAAAAATCAACAAGTAGTGTTTCCAGAAAGTTTAAGAGATAGGTATTTGAATAAGTTACATCAGTGGCATTGGGGCCTATCAGACATGCTTTTAACAGCTAAAGAATCAGTGTGGTGACACGGAATGGAGCAACATATTAACGATAAGGTAAACTCGTGTACAATCTGTTGCTCAACGAGAAACAACCCTGTAAAGAAAAATTATCATTCATGGCCTATTGCAACCAAACTTCTTGAAAGATTACATGTCGATCATGCCATGTGGAGAGGCGTTTATTTATTAATATGTATTGATTTATACTTTAAGCTTACTTATACTTTGTATGTTAAGTCAACGAATGTTCAGTTCACAATTGAATTTGGAATATCTATGGTTTCAGATAACGGTTTTCCTTTCCAAATCGGAGCAATTTCGTGAGTTTTGTGTTACTAAAGGAATTAAGTTAATCTACTCTCCGCCTTACCATGCAGCTAGTAATGGGATTACGGAAAAATCCGTTCAAACTGTTAAGAAAGCTTTAGATTGCAAATGGATAGAGAACCATTATAGAGCAGATTTTACCTTACTTCGTAAATGGATTAGTCAAATAAACTATTACAGTATCCACTACTTCAGGAAAAACTCGATTATCTTTGTTGTCATATAAGTCTAGAACTTGTTTCAATGCTATGTTGTTCAGAAATAATTTGTCTACTCCGAATTCACATTCATCATCTAATTGTACAGGTAGATCGGTTTGGGTAAAAAAATCATTCTTCTAGATTACCCGGCTTTCTTCAAGGCACGATTGTAAAACAAATAGGATTTAACACTTAACCAGGGTTTATCACTCTCATCAAATGTATTTCGACTCAAGACATGCACAGTTAGAAGAAAGTAAAGAAAATGAAACAAATACACACAATTCTAGACAAGAAAATAAAAACATGAGAAGGTCAAGCCGTACTAGAAAGAAATCCTGATGACAAAAATACTACAAGCTTTACTCGTTAGAAAATTTGTAATACTTCTCTCTTCATCATTTTTTGTTCTGTCATTTTACTATTAGTGAAGTAATAGTAATCTACAATCTACTCTAGTTCTCAGTTGTACGATTCGTTAAGTTGAAACATCATCAGTGCAAAACATATTGTATGTCTTAATTCTTTATTATGACATCAAACCGGTCTTATCGCTTTTAATCTTATCTCGAGGTGTGATCTAAAAGCCAGCCTTGAATTCTTTCAAGCAATTTTGTTTTTGTTAGATGTATGATTATGTATTACGTATGTATGATTATGTGTGATTATTCTTTTATGGGGGCGAGTCCAAAGAGCATCCTGGATAAAAACTTCTGCATTTTGCTTTTATTACATTTTCACGACCTTCAACCTGATTGTTTCAGATTATATGAAGGAAGATCTCTTTTCTTATATTTCTGTTTTCTTATACATAGATAAAATTAACAGAAATGATATTTTGTAGTCTTGAAATGTTTTATGTTTTTGTTGAAGCGAAATGTTTCTTTCAGTAACTTTTTTTTTTCGAAAGACCCGGCGATTCTTGTGAGTTAAATAATGTATCGTTTGAATCTTTTATTTATCCGAATTGGCACAACTGTTTCAATGCATATTTACGATTATAATTTGTTTCTTAGCGGCTGTTTCGAAAGTTTTATAGATTGCGAATTATTTTAAACATGGTAACTAATCAATAAATGCTTGACAACTGATAAACTTTCAATCTGAGTGTCCGAGTGTCTAGATACATAGAAATGCATCTCCGCATTTGCATCCTACTTATACAACAGAATGGAGGTTTTATTCGAACAATTGTTCACTTTTCAAGGATTTAGATGTCTATTACGTTTCAAAGCAGAAAAGAAGAAATGCATTGCGAAATATGTGAAGTTATGTGTAGTCCGAATTTCTACTTGCATTTCGTTTCCATAAATGGAAACGTACCAATCGTATAGCCGTATATCAATCCTGCATCCTAATTGAGATTTCAATGTTATGCATTTACGTCATAGGTTAATAAAGAAAAGAAATATCGTCAATTTCTACATAACTCTTTTTCTTATTACATTGTATTGCTTCAAGTTTATCATGACCTTGTTCACTACATGTCTTAATCCAGAGTTTATATGCTTTCAGGTAGTTAAGTACAGTTCCTTGGAATATACGGTGAAATTGTAATGAGGCTTGATTCCTGGTGCAATGTAGTTTCTGAAATGTTATCTTGAACAACGGATAAAAGTGAAATATTGTGACGGTAGTTTCGCTCGGTAGGGCGTCCTTGTTGCTGTAGTTATATGCATGGTAGAAGCTGTTGTAGCAAGACTTTGGGGAACCCAAGCTGTCTGGCACATAATATTTTAATCTAATTTATAGCAAAATATTAAACAATATTGTACAGTAGGTGAACTAAACAACAATTCATATGTTTTGAATACAATTTTACCGAGCGGTTTGTGAGTTTTAGTAAAAGGATGACTTTATCTGCCGTTATTTGTGATATTGGGAGGGTAAGTTGAGATATTTGTTGAAGAAGAACCATGCCGTGGGTGTGAATATAGTGTATAATTTCGACGTGTTTTCGATCAGATCTGCTATGGCATCTGCCATTATGTTATAAGTTCGGTAAGTACTAGACAGATGCTCTTACCATCCAACTAAGTTCTGGAAAAGATTTAATATTTTCACCGCCAAGTATAGAGAAACAACTTACCCACTACTATAATATATTCACCCGCTGCCTACCGACAAGGATAAAGTCCACGTTTTTGCTCTGCACATACAGGAGATATCTGCACTGCTCCAAATCGATATTGCGAAAAAAAAATCCTACAGTGCATCGATTTAACTTCGGCTCACTGGAACTACAGCCAAATTAACCTTATTCCAAATACGAAGGTAATCAGCTCACCGCGCTCATCTCCATCAACGATACCATCAAGACAATAGAACGCAAGAGAAGTACTGTTCCTGGAATAGACGGTATAACCTACAGCTAAATACAATAAGAATCCTATACTGTAGATGACTGAAATTGCTCACCCGCATCCATAGCTTCGTATTACTCACTGGATACATTCCGACATCTTAGAAAACATCAAAGACTCTCACGTTTCTTAAATCTACCAAACCATAGGAATCTGTCACCTCATATGTTTCAATTCACTTCTACATTAAGCAAAATCCTCGAATATGTCCTTGTACAGTGCATCTCCAGGATAAACATCTTCTGCCAGACCATCAGACAGGTTTCAGACCACCATATAGTATCCACGTCCAACGTGTTCAACTTACCACTTACATTGTAAGCCACTATAATATCAATAGACCCTTTTGCCTTGATATTCAATCTTGGAAAAGCATTCAATAAAATCTGCCACCAGGGCATACTATCGAGATCTCTTCAATACCACTTACCCATATCCTATAATATAATTTATATTTGCCCATATCCTATACATTTATAATTTCCTAACCAACTGCCTTACATACACCAGCATCAACCATACCTACACATGTCCTATCTATATTAATACTGACGTATCACAACAATCGCCCCTTTTACCTCGACGCTACATATTATTCAGCTCAGACCTACCAGCACTACTACGTAACGTGCAGCTTTACCAATACGCAGATAACAGACTTTTTTTTAGCAACAGAACAAATAGTTAAACAAATCGCACCATGGAAACCACGATAAACACTTTCAGCCTATGATGGTTCCAGCTTACTATGAAGGCAACGAAATATCAGGCCTTTATGTTTATAGCCTACCACCAGAACATCGCTTCAGATTTCGACTTAATTCTAATCGCCTAAAGCTTCATTTCTAACAGACTCAATTTGTGAAGTAAAGTGTGTAGACTTACCTATCATCACCTTATTGAAAGTACTTGTAAACAAAGCATATAACAACCCTACCTCCTAAAACTAATCAAAGGTACTTCATGGGGCCTCAAGCTAATTGCAATGTTTAATACAAAAAAAAATCTCTGCTCATTTCTAACTTATGGTCACATTGCCTGGATCCCAGTACATCTACAACAAGCTCAAAATAATAGAACGACACGTATTCCGCGTAACATGGAATCAAACTTCAAAGCCTCACTTCTGAACTGTAAGAAAAATAATCATGCCGAACATGCCTAACCATCTAGAGACACTCTGAACATCACCAACTACGAGCCGGCCGGGTGGTCGAGCGGTCTGCGGCGGTAGGCTATCGACTGAACGGTCCCGGGTTCGAGTCCCGGCAGGGGCATGGGTGTGGATTTTAACACTTAACAGCTAAAGGCAAATCGTGACGGGCCGAAGTCCAAAGTTACTAAACTGGCCCATATAAAAATAAAGTTTACCAAAGTTTTACCAACTACGAAACTTTCCATGTCCTTCTTGTGGACACCATCTCCACGACGCAACCTACACTACTTTCACACATCTTTCGAACTGTCCACTAGCACTATTACTCAGTCTATATCTTTTCACCCTTCCCGACAAACGTACCAAAATCCCTTTACCTCACACTTTTCGCAAATCAGCAATCACCAGACTATATCACACAATCACATTCATTGTTGAAATAGCTTTATTAATGTAGTGAATATCCAAGCCTATAACAATGCAACTCTTTCAACAATGAGCAAAAACTATATTGACATGGACAGAACTCTTGAATTGGTTATGCACTTTCTTCCCTGAAAGTTTCAACTCCCTAGACTTAAATTTGTAGGAATGGCGTTACAATTTCGTACAATAAAAATACTTTAGAGGCATACGGAGATAGTGCTACCATCTACCGTTAGAGATCATTGCTTTACACTAACGTTAATTGATTTCACTAGATCAGAAATTAACAAATTTAGTTACGGAAACTGTAACTCTCATTTCATTATAATGTTCGACGAAAGTCTGAGGTTAAAAAAAAACAACAACAACAGCTTCTGTCAAAATCTCATCCTATACTTCCATTTATAATGTCATATTTATAATGCTTTTCGTTATGTTCGCTCATCGCACCTTCTCGAAACCAATGCTTGTCTGATTGATAAAGCGCATATTTTGAATTGAGTTGAATTTTATGTTGACTAGATATTACAGTGTGTCATTGAACTAGTGCGCTAAAACTTCACAAGGTAATGAATCCCCAATCATTTACATCAAAACAAGAACAAGAAAGGTTGCTTTCGAAGCCTGCGTAGTTTAGAAACTACAGGCGCTTGAAGTTCGATGGCACCGTGACAAACGACGTAATATCTTGACGAGTAACGACGTAAGCCATGTCTTCTTAGCAAATTCCAATATAAGTTATGGCCAAAGAATGTACCTAAAGGCGTTCGTAGACGATCAAATAAATCTTGAATAAAAGTCTTGAACTAATCATTTGATGAACTCGTACGCCGTTCAATTATTTCAGTTTAAATGAAATATAAGATTTTTCAATGATTTTTTGAATAAACAGAAATATAAGATGGTACACGATCCAAGGTAGTTTTATGGTTAATTTTTAAGCGTTTTGAGAGCAGAGAGTTAGTATGTACGAGTTCCTCAAATGACTGATTCACAACTTTGATTCAAGATTTATCTGACCTAGCAACTCATTAAGGAAAGTCTACGATTTGATAATTTTTTTTTTTTACTACTGCTAGCCTAAGATAGGCTTAGACTAGCACCCCCAGAGGGCTGTACCCTCTTTGTGGGAAGAGGATTTAAGGTAGTGTGGTTAGCCAAGGAAATTGGTAGTTGGGCTAAGGGTTTCTATTTGTATTTAAATTATCCTTTATTTCATATAATATGATAAAATACGTTGTTGGAGTATCATGAGTTTGCCTCATAATCATAAATTATGTCGTGGTTCACGAGTGATGATGTGATAGATTATGGGCATGAGGTGCAAATAGACATCACAACACTTTGGCACATTGAGAGACAAATGGCTGATAATCTTCTGGACTAGGGGCTACTCTAGTCCGTGATGGAGACAGGTGAGCCCTGGCGTTCAAAATGATTACATTGCAGTATATGAGGGTGCTACATAATGAGTAATTTCTGGTGAGCTGTATGCTGAGATCAGTGGCATATCGGGATGATCAGGTGGTAGAGTGTATTGGTATAGTGTGCATAGTAGGGAGAGAGGTGTGTGTGTATATTTCGCTGGTGCTTGTTGTTGGTGATGTGAGTGTAGAATATCGTGAAATAGAAGATGGTTTGTTTCAAACCGGTTCGCGATGTATCGGATGCGTAGCTTTTCTATGTGTAGTAGGAGATGTGGAAATGTGATTTTGTTGTAGAGTTCCTATGACGGGCTTGGTAGTTTTACTCTGTATGCTATGCGTAAAGCATGACGCTCTAGAATTTGTAACTTATGGTAGATGTGGTGAGAAGCGGCAATCCAGGCTGTGAGTCCATAGGTTAAAACTGGTCTGAGAAATACCTTATATGTGTTGAGAATTGTGTTAGGTTTTGGTCCCCATGTCGTGCCAGTGAGTCGTTTTAAGAGGTTAAGTCTATTTTTGGCTTTGGTTATGATTTTAGAGAGATGATGCCACGTGAGTTGATGGTCTAGAATGAGACCGAGGTATGTGACAGTTTTGGATGGTTTTATAGGTTCATGAAGGACGGTGAGGGAAAGGCGGTTGGGATTTCTGATGACTTTTGAGCGGCGTTTAGGTGGGATGAAAACGATTGCTTGTGTCTTATGGGAATTTATGGTGAGTCCCCACTTACTGCACCAGGAGGTGAATGTGTTGATGCATCATTCATAGTGCGGTTGATGTGCTGGATAGTGGAGCTAAGTGCGAGGAATGCGGTGTCATCTGCATATTGGAAAACATGTATATTGTAGGGTAATGGCGGTAGGTCGGCAACAAAGAGAAGATAAAGAAGTGGAGATAGTGCGGAGCCTTGAGGGACTCCGCAGTGTAGGAATATTGGATGAGAGGTGCTGTAGTTAATGGCTATGTATGCTAGGCGATTTGTGAGGAAGTTGTAGATGAAACGAATAATAGTGATGGGTAGTCGGAATGTTTGGAGTTTATAGATGAGAGCGGAGTGCCATACTTTGTCAAACGCTTTTTCTAAATCAAATAGGACAAGACAGGAAGGGCGAGAACTGTTGAAATGGTTGGTGATCATGTTGGTTAAACGGAGGAGTTGATCATTTATGCTATATGCGGGGCGAAATCCTGCTTGGTAGAGGAATGAGGTTGTATTGGTCTAGGTGGGCATGGAGTCGTAGTACTAAGATTTTCTCTAAGGTTTTACTGAAGGTTGAGGTTAATTGTATCGGACGGTAGGAGGATACAGAGCTAGGAGGTTTTTGGGGTTTGAGAAACATGAGTGTTTTTGACGTTTTCCAGGGTAATGGGAAGAAGCCAGTGCGCAGAATAAAGGTATAGATAGCGGCTAGAAGCTGAATGAGGGATGTAGGTGCTTCTTTCAAGTGGCGATATGTGATACGATCGATACCAGGTGAGGTTTGACGTTTGTTGGCCAGGATACGTGTTATATCTTCGGCGGTGATGGGTGCAGTAAGTGGGGTGTCAGGAAGACAATGTTCTGTATTTGGTTGGAGATGTGGTGATGATAAGTTCAGTCGGTCTACGGGATGACGTCTATCGCGATTAAATGGTAGGGAGGGTGTAAATATTTCCTGTAAGTAAGTTGCGAATGCGTCTGCTTTAGTCTGATCGGAGTGAAGTGCTTGGTCGTCTTGTAAAAGTGGGTATGTTGTTTTAGTGTATTTACCAGTGGGTGCATTAAACCTTTTCCAGTATTTTGTGGGATGAGCTGTGTCGGCGAGTGAGTTGCATGTTTTGACCCATTGCCTTAATTTGTAAGCTTTGATGTAGTTTCGGACTGTGCGTTGCAGTTGGCGATGAAGACGAAGCGATTCCGGATTGCCAGTTCTTTGAAAATCTCGATAGAATTGTCTGGAGCGGCGGATCATGGTAAGATATTGCGGTGGAAGGTTGGGTTGGTAAGGGTAAATTGTGGTTTGCGGAATGAATTTGTCTGAGGCAGTATGAATAATGTTAGTTATTTGTTTCACTGATGTATATAGTTCATCTTCGGAAGTGGGTGTTTTGAGAGGTGTAATTTGGTTATGTATGTAGTCACGGTAGCTGTCCCAATCGGCGCGATCAAAGCGAAGTATTTGTTTCGGTGGTGCAGATTGTTGTGGAAATGGATTTTGTTGGCATTGAAGGGTAAGTTTTATGGGTGCATGATCACTTCCCACGAGGTCAAGAACTGTTAGTGTGCTACGGTTGGCGATATTGGTAGATGTTATGACAATGTCGGGGGTAGTATTGGAGAGAGGTCTGGTTGGTTGCGGTAATTGATTGATTGTACCGGTAGTTTGATATTTAATGAAATTTTGGAAGTTGGTTTTGTCCCTATCGGAGCGGCTATGTATGTTGATATCTGCCATTATTATGTAAGTGGTGAAAGTATTTGATATGTATGTGAAGAAATCGTATGGTATATGGTGACCTGGTCTGACATAGATCGTTGCTAGAGTGATATAGCAGTTTTTGTAATATACGGTGGTTATTAAGTGTTCTGGGAGGTTTACTATTGGAGGTGCATGTTGTTTATACGGTACGGTTGTTGCAAAGCCTATGGCAGTACCTCCATTGGCACGGAGAGCTGGCATGTTACTGTCCTGTCTAAGAAGAGTGTATCTGGAAATTTTAAATGGTTGGTTGGCTTTCAAGTGCGTTTCATTGAGTAAAAAGGCGTTGACGTGTTCTTCTTGCAAAAGTTGTTCGAACAGGATTTTATGTGTTGTGAGTGAACGGATATTGATAAATAATAATACTAGTGCCATAATCTTCATAATAGTTAGAGTGAATATGCTGATGTGACTATACTGCTGTTTCATAAGCACTTGCAATGAAATGTGCATAGGGGCCTGAGTACGTGGCATTGAAATTGACATGCAGTATTGATTTAGCAGCGTGCTGGATTTGTTGCAGTATGAATTGCCTTTGGAATGGATGGATGTTTTGCAGTGCGACTGTTATGAAGGTGAGTACTTGTTCTACCGTGATAGGTTGATAAACAGATGTGATGTGAGTAGCGTCGGGTTGTTTGGTTTCTGAAGTGCGGGAACAATAAGTTCAGGCTTTGTTGGTTCTGGTGCTGGTCGGGCTTTACAACGATAGCTGAAAGTAGGATGAGATTCTCCGCATGTAGTACATTTTTTTTGATAAGTATACGATAGAGGAAGTTCACCACAAACAAAAACATTTCTTTTGCTGGAATTAACATTATGCGGGAGGCAAACATATGAATCTTCTGCGAGCTGCTCTCCTTAATCATATACTTTGCTTAGGTACATTTCTTGGGTACAACTTTGATTGTGATTTGCTAAGACGACATGACTTACGTCGTTACTCGTCGAGAAGTTACGTCGTTTGTAACGGTGCCATCTAACTTCCAGCACATGTAGCTTCCAAACTACGCATAATTCAAAATGTCTAGAAAGGAAGTTCATAGTCTTCACCGCAACCAACACATCGTTAGTGGGGCCTATAAACTCATCATTTCTGGACTTGTGGTTAATATCGATAGTCTACCCGGATCTGGAGCTGCTACTTGAAACAAATAGTTTCCTAAATCTTCTGCTTCGAAGCCTCGTTACTGCTAGCTTGTTTAAGGCCTCTAGCTTGAATGTTTACCTGCTCAGTGTTCATAGGGAAGTCAAAAGAGTAGCGTGAAGCTTTGGCTTTTTGTTTGGAGGCAGTTTGTTTGCGGATGTTACTGCCGAAATAGCTTCCGGAGTTTTTGTTGAGGTGAAATTCACGTTAAGCCCTGATGTACTTGTACTTGGCTGTGGTTCAGGATTTCTTTGGCCATCAGAATAGGAGCGCTCTGCTAATTTCTTCTATCAAGTTTAGTAGTAGATTTTCCAAAGCCCATTTTGCATTTGAAGTTTCATTTGTAGCTGGATTTAGAGGCTGTTTTGTCGGTGTTATTTTGAAACACTCTGTATAATACACTGAGGATTATAGCAACATGTATGAAAAGTATTAATTTTTAGTCCTCCGAGCGCAAAAAGTCACTATTCAACGTATTCAGTCACTACAATTATAAATAACAAGAAAAACTGCACTCATATTTGTTAATTAACAGACATAAAAGTGACAAAGAGTAAATGATTCCTATAAGAGTAGGCATAACAATAATAAAATAAATCCAAAATAATTCTTGCTCAGGTGCTAAAGATACAATATTTATAGTTACTGTGAAAAAAAATTAAAGATCAATAAACACGTGTGTCTTGAGTAAATGGACAACTCTCCCGAAAAAAAAAAAGTATGCCATCTGTTGCGTTTGTAAAGGTGAGATGGCCATAGGGCTAAAACAAAGGAAGAGATGGTAAAAAATAATGATACGCACTATAAGTTGAATACACAATGTTCACTTACAAGCAAACATACTGAGGGGGCAGAAAGAATTATATATTTGTTTTCTTCCGTCATCATTAGAATGTTAAAGTGTGTGTGCATGTAAAATTTGTCCACTTGAGCGCAATTACACTGGAAGATATGGATGATAATTATAAAAGTCAAATATTGTCTGTGGAACGTGATCAAAAAGTGTGGAAATACCCCATATGTTCATGAGGCCAAATACACAGTAAATCGATTGATTTTTTTTAACTGAAAGGTGGTCGTCTAATAGGCTATGTCATTCTCAGTTAGAATTTTACGAGAAATACACTTCTGAAGTCAATTTTGCCGTAAATGTATTATTGTGAGAGATAAGGGCATATGCCCCTTCTATGTGAGTAATGATGCCATAGCCTGAAAATATATATTTTGTTTTGAAATAACGGATGAAATGAAAACCCAAACGCATACAAATTGTTTCTTGATATAGTACCCTACCGACATGACTTTGTATTCATTTAGGTTTCATTTATTCAGTTTTTTCAAAACAAGATGTGTTTTCAGGCTATTGTATCATTACTCGCAAAGAAGTGGAATATACCCATATTTCTCACATTTACGGCAAAGTTGACTTCACAAACGTAATTCTCGTAAATTTCTAGCTCACGTGAGAATGACATTACACAACTACCTTACCATTTATAAAAAAAAATCAATCGAGATTCAATATGGTGGACTTCAAGATGGTGGCCATGAAGAACATACCCTCCAACAGATAGCACCTTCTACTCAGATCACTTATGGATCACTTTCCACAGACAATATTTGACTTTTATATCACCGATATATCCCAAAGTAATGGTGCTTGCGTGGCCAAAATTTGCGTGTCAATATAATTTGACGTTCTAATGATGACGAATGAAAAAAAAATATATATAATTCTTTTCTGCCCCATCAGTATGTTTGCTTGCTAGTTCATAGAATAAAAGTCCAGTCAGGGTTCCGCACGAACGTCGTAAATCTGCTCACTTCTCTCACCTTACACAATATATTTGAGCTGGTCGAAAACAATAAGAAGCAAGAAAGAAAACGACTTTCTAATAATATGCAGGTCAGGTGTTCAACAAAGGATGGAATACTAACTAAAGCGCTCTTGCATTTAAGTGGATTATATTTAATATCATGTAAAAATATCCCAAATATGTTAATCATATGTAGTACAGTACTAAATTTTAATATATAATCAGTCGTCTATAAAAATGAAAATACCAGTTTATGAATGGATAACTTTATAGTTTATTAAATAAATAGTAGGTTTTTACGTAATTATAACTAGTTGAAGAAAGACATAAGTTCATTGTAAAGCTAACATTCATGGTTGGTTTTATCCAAGCAGATAAAGAAAGTAATTCCTGACGGAGATAAATTTCAACAAAATGCTGTGTTTGAGCTAGAATCTCTGCATTATTGGGTATAAACTCTATCTCATCAGCTAAGTATTACTTTGAGTTTTATCTAAATCTTAAGATAACATGTTGTTTAGGAATTTAAAACGTCAGACGTATAGACAACAGAAGCATATAGGTGCCATAAATCACAATCTTGCGGTACAAGGAAGTGAGCATTGTTTCATGTGTTAAATGTGATGTATAGTGTTTGCATAAAGTAATAAAAAAATAAACTTTATCTAACCTATTTCTTTGAATTGTGTAAAATGTTGTAAATGGAAAAGGGAGCAATTATTTTTAAGTACCAACAAAAAAAAATTAAGTTTTTTTGAAAAAAATAATAAATAAAAATCTTCAATTAGCCGTCAACCGAACCTCGGCCAGCTATTCTACGCTTTACTTATTACCCTAAGCCAGCAGTTCCCCGTTAACGTTTTTGGCAGTGTTCTTAATCCATCGAGTGGTCGGGACGGGCGTTAGCCATAGTACTGTTACCGCCCATAAAATTCATTTTATCTTATCCATCGAGTGGTTCAGCAGAACACTAAGAGATGGCACAAACTGCGGTAAACGAGCCTGTGAGGTAGTGATTCCTGGTCGCTAGACGCAAATATTCAAAACTTAACTTGACACTGTAATTACAGTTGACTCGCAGCATCCTAACTCCAACTTATAAACAGAAATTGAACCAAACGACTAACTTTCTTGAGCGAGAGAGAATTTATTGTAAGTTCAGAAGTAGCATTCCCATTTTCCAGGCTCCAAAGATTAGCCTTCTTGCAAGATCTTCTGGTGCTTTTTGAAAACGGGGTGCCACATGTACTATTCGCTATCTCTAATGAAAATATGTTACAGAAGATTAATATATACTATACAAAGCAATTGACGTTACATATCCATGATAAAAAAAATTCCACCATAAAGCCTTACTATGGTTGCGCACATTTACTGACATCTATCATTCCTTTATAATACTTTAAATATACATCCATTGAACCTTTGCTATCTAGAAGTCACGCGAAGTAAGAATAATTGACTTTTTCAATTGACTTATCCCTGAGCAATCGATGTAGTCAGTCAAAGTCAGAGGTTTACCTGACTGAAGCGACATGTTGTAAAACGAAAGCAAGACAGTTCAGGTTGTTTGGAAAATGAACACGGGTGAGTAGAGGATGTGTACATCTGGTTTGTGGAGTGATAAATGAACGTTCAGACTCAGTCCCCGCCATACGATAGTGGACTTGGAGTCATGCTAGCAGATATATGTACAGAGGTTTTCAGGATATTCCTGTTTCATCAGACAAATACCGGCGTGGTATCTTGACAAAGGCTCTCGGGGATACGTCCCTCTTCAATGTGTCAGCAAGAGTACTTGCGGAGGACATAATCTTAGACATTTAACAAGTTTATATTATGGCTTCCTGTCGAGGTCTATGTAAGTTAAGTGACTTGACATTTATATTCTGGTTAAATGGTTCTTCAAAGAAAATTACAGAGTCGTCGTAGCTCAGTGGTAGAGCGTTGGCGTAGCATTCGGGAGGTCGTGGGTAGCATTCAATCCCAGCGGACGACCATCCTGACAGGTTTTCCCTTAGTAACACCAGGTAAATACCGGGATGGTACCTTCAACATAGGCCCTGGATGAATCCTTTCCGAATCTTTTCCCTTTCGATAACCTGGCCTGAGCCTTAGATGCTTAAAGACCATATATAAAATTCAAGTTCAAATTCAAGGAAATATTGTCAGTTTTATGTAGTACAGTTGTGATGTGGTTCAATTATACGAGTTCTTCTTAGACCATAAACTTGGCCAGTCATATGTTTCTACAAGTCATCATAACTACAGAAACAACTACTGTTAAATTTGGGTAGTCAAATGGTGGTGGCTGCTAGCACTGGGGAAAACTATATTAAAAAACCGAAATCCAAACAACCAATAATTTAGTTTTTGTTTCAAACCCCATTTTTAGTTTTTTTTGTTCAAAATTCTGTGTTTCGTATTTTTATTGGAAATGTCATGTTTCCTGCTTTTGTTCAGAGCTCGGTGTTTGGTGACGTCTTTCAAAACCAGATGGTTCTTAGTTTCGTTCAAATACCACTGTTTGGTCATGTTATTCAAAGCTCCGCTTTTGTTTTCTTTATTAAGATTGATGTAAAGCAAAGATCTCCAACAAAAGATGGCAGCACTATCTCAGTATATGTCTAATGTATTTTTATTGTTGCACGAAATTTCAATGTTGCTCCTACAAATTCAAGCCTAGAGAGTTCAAACTTTCAGGGAAGAAAGTTCATAACCAATTCAAGAGTTCTATCTGTGCCGATTTTTCATTTTCTTTCTTTTTCTTATTGAAATCGCTTCATTGTTGTTATGGATATCCAAACCTATAACCATGAAGCTCTTTATACATTAACCTTAAACCCTCGTCGTTCAGTGCTTTCGCTCTGATCCAGGTATTAATGTTTGTTCAAATATTGTTTGTTTAACATTTGCTTTCAAATCATAGTGTTTGCTTTTTCTTCAAAGTGGTTTTTCACCTAGGTAAATGGAAAACAACAGATCGGAAAAATCGAAATTGTAATTACAGGAACAAAAAAAATTGTGTTTGATAAAATTACCTAAAACTGATTTCGAAAATAAAAAAGACTAAATCTGTTCCTAAAAAAAACGGAGAACAGATTGTCCTATCTATTACGTGTACATTGTTAACAGTATTTTATTATTGGACTTATTGTTAGAACAACTCCCACTTGCAAGTCAAGTATTATCGATCAAGATTACAAACCTTGATACATATTTAATAGGGCAGTTTCTTAATATCAGGAGCACTTCAACGATGCACCATTTCCGGTAGAAGCTAGAGGCGTCATCTAGGAGGGGGGGGGGAGTGAAAAGAAAAATACACTTTTTTATCTCAATTTCGATTTTTTGTAGGATTTCGGGATCAAATGTATAGCTAAAACAACTACTTGTAACGTGCTATGCGATATATATTAGTAAATTTTAATTGCCTCCCATAGTAATTAATTTGGCGCCGACTGACCTCATACAAAAAATCGAAAATGAGGGAAAGATTTTAAGAAATGTTTTTATTTTTACTTATAGTATGTTCATAGATCGGGCGTTTATCTTCATGTTCTGTAAAGAAGTGTATCTACTGCTTGCCTGTCCCGTGCCGCGCTGCGAGCACACAAATATTTTGGTTAAAATGATAAAATAAAGGAAAAATGAAATAGAAATTGGTATTTAAAATAATGTTATTTATTAATACAAGTTCAACAGTACATTGCAAATAAAAAATTGAAATTGTTAAAATTATGAGTCAATATTTCATTTTTGTAATTAAATACCAGCACTTTTCTTTTTGTGACAGTCTGGCATGAGGGATGAAGATGCACTCACTCACTTAGCGTGTATAAATACCAATTTTGCATCTCTTTTAGTGAGGGCAACTGCTGTTTTTTGTTCTCTCAGGTTTTTAGCTTATTTCTTGTTAGTGGTTCTTATTTCAGAGTTCTGCTGTGCGAAGTCTTAACTCTGGGACCCCTACTTGATGTTTCTTTGTTTTCTGGTTGATTAGTATCTACACGTCTCTTGTGCTCGACAGCACCAATGTGACTGTCTTCTGGTGTTTATTATTGTTAATGGCATTTTCCTCAAAGTATTCGCAGTGAGTGCTTTGTTTGTTGTTGTTGTTGAATTGTTGTTAACGTCTAAATTAAGTCAGTTGACTTTTAAGGACTGGATCTACAGAGTTTTGGTAAAATGGATTCCAAATCTTCGTTTCATGAAGTTTTACGAGGATTGAACCTGTGACCTTGCAAATAGCAGAGGAGCGCGAATTCTGGTTTTCCTGAAAAGGTGTGGTGACCTTAAGGCAGGCCTTTCTTTTTAAATTTGTTTATCAGTTTTTGTCTTCCCTCTCCATGAGAACTGAAATTTTCTTTTGTTCGCCCAAATTCCAGTGCTATTGTCTTTGCTCTGGTTTCCCCGGTTTTGTAGGTTCAATGTAGAGTAGATTTGATGAGTGTAGATTTAATTTTGATTCAAGTTGTGGGATCACATCATTATAAGAATTTGGGCACTGTTTACTTTGTGTTATCATTGAAGAATGTCGTCAGTTGGAGTTTTTGTTACCCAAAACACGACTCCAAGCTGTTTTTTTTTCTGTTTCGATGAGAGCTTATTTACTAAGTATCTTCCTCTTGCTAGCCTGCGTCAGTGGATGTAAGATTTCTGCCTCTAGCCGGATTTGAATCAGGATTGTTTAATGTTGTCCACCTCAAGACGCTGCAGCTCATGAGCTCAATAGATATGATATTGTCCACAATATAGAAGGTTGCTTTAATCGGCTGTTTATTTTTATCTTGTTATTGGAAACTTTTGTTAAATGATTTTTGTTCTATCTGATGATCGACTCACCTCGTTGATGATTTGGCTGTGGAGCGGAAAAAGGTTAAGAAAATTTCTATTGACGATCTTGTTAAAGATTGCTAAAATGAAGCCAATACGTTGCCCTTTGATACATTAGAGCTTTTCATCTGATGTAAATGACACTTTACAAAAAGTTAACAGTTAAAATTTCCTTACTTTTATATCAGATATGAGTCTGACTTGTTTTTCAGCCACGCCATATTAATAACGAAGAGATGTATGCGAGTTACGTATATGCAGAGTATGAAGTAAAAACTACGCTTGAAAATGGGTGCAATGCGCCAAGCGATATGTCATATAAGCTCTTATCTAAATGATCTTACCCCCTCCCCCTAACCAAAAAAATTGAAATTACGACACTGGTAGAAATATGTCTGCTGAAAGTTTATTCAAAACTGCCGTGACTGAATACGATGCACTCTTTACAAGTGAATCGCCTCTTTATTACAGTGCTTGCAGAACACTTAAGATGTCGCCACCCAACCATTCATTAAAATTACCGTGTTTTATTTTTCACATAGCGATTCCGACAGACAAGCAACTACGTGCAGGTATTGCCCAACGAGGAATAAAATTGCACTTTTTAATTATTTTTTTTTAATTTCTGACAGAGTGTCGGTTGCTCAGAATGCATTGAAGTCACGCTAGGAGAGAAACCAGCAATAAGTTTGACTTTAATTATTGTTTCATGTCAATTACAGAATGTCATACTCAGTGGTTTGTGATTCTTGTCAGTGGCATTCCTTTAACGCTAATCCAATTATTTATTTTATGTTGATTGAAGCCTCCATCATATATAATCTAATCTATCTTCATCAAGAATGTAGGAATCTAGTGGAAGTATTCATTATTCTACTCCAGTGGGCAAGTGATTGGCCGTATGCGCGCTGTATCCGAATTTGAGACGATGCGTCAGATTTATATTTGCGCAGATTAAGATAATTTTGCCATAGAAAAGAAGAGCGGGCGATAATCTGGTGTTTTAACGTCATGTTGTACCTCTCGAAAATTAATTTAAAAGTAACTCGCTAGATGGAGCAGTATTGACGCTGTGTATCAATACAGCTGTGTAGTGTAGCCCACGAGACGAGACGAGGCAGAGAAATGTCTATGGAAAATGAGACGAGATAGAACTCTCGTAATACACAATATACATCTTTTCGAGACGAAACACTTTCTGAACAAGACGTTTTCGAAACGAGACTCTCAATCACGTTTCATGGTCAATTCTAGGTAAGTTGATGATTCTACTTTATTAAAAGGTTAGGAAAAATGCATTGTCAACATATCAAGTACAACTCTGTCCAGTTGAAGATGAAAAATAGTGACGAGCAATTTGTGACAAATTGTGATGTATCCATCTAGGGAACTTGTTGAAGATTATTTTTGGAAATGTACAACACGACGGTGAAAGATAAGATTATTAGAACTGAAAAATATATTTGGCTTTTTTTTCTTGGAATTAAACATTTTTTTTGTCTTTTAAACATGTTTTGCTTTTAATCTGTTGACAAGCTAATTTGAGCAATTTCTGAAACTTGTAATATTAATCTAATATTTTATAGAACGATACGTTAATTTTCTGTAAAATCTTATAACATTATTGTGCATTGTCAAAGAATGTTTGTCATGTAACGGTGAATACTAACTACACTGCCAAGTCAACCACCATTTATTGATAGATCAAGATGGTTAAGTTACGTAAAGTTGTGTATTTAATAATGACTTTTATATAAATTAATTTAACTTTACCAAACATTCTAATTTCAATTTAGTAGCGGTTTAGTCACCATATAGGAGAACGTTGTTGCGTCTTAGTTATTTACCCAAAAAAAAGCAGAAGCTTATCTGTATGAGAATTTCGGTGGTTCCAGTCACAGAAATCATTACTTTAATGACAAGTAACCTGCGTGGCAAATAAGGAAGTAATTTATTGCAATACTTACCTTTCATCACCTCGAAACTGTGGAATTCTGAAAAAGAAAAAAATACTTATCTATTAGACATTCCCTGTAGGATAATAGGATATATTCTCTTACAGAACAGAGTGACAGTGCTTCGAGCAAGCAATAGGTGAAAATGTACTTTATTTATCGACAGTATTTGTCTGTTGGCAATACTTTTAAGTGCGAGAACTCTATCTCTATAGTCACGAGATTTTTTTTCCATAATAAGGGTACTGCTAGCTAGCGCGTACTATATTTCGTGATAAAATGAATGATTCCTAGAAACATAACCACACAGGGGGAAAAACCTCGCACAGAGGAAAACCTTTTCATTTCGTTATCCAGTGAATGAGAAAACTGTTGATACTTGTTAATTATTATCGCTACATCCACTATCAATATTATTCGTGGATAAGAAAATTTATATTTTTTCGTTTTATGTCATATGATGTTCACATATATCAGGCATACACGTTATTTGGTGTTAAGAAAGAAAATTGAAGAACCATATAAGGGACTTGTTATCGTCAATTGAATTAGTCCATGCCTACAATTTCCTCCTTATTGATATGTTGAATGAATGTAAGAGACCTTTCAAACATAATAAAGTTATTGTGTTAATACTGCTACGAGGACTAAAGACAAGCAATGACTACCTTACTTCGTAATTCTAATCTTCAAACATAAAGGTTAGATATTGCCAATGACATTAGGAATAAAAGAGAAATATTCTCTAACCCTAGCGTTTATCATCCCCTGGCTGTATCGTGTTGCCTTGCTCTATGACGAACAGAGCTTATGTAACCATTCCACTTATATTTAAGCTGATCTGAATTCTGCTTCACAACCAACGCGTTACATTCTTTGATGTTCAAATTCTGTTCATTTGTAGCTAACGGTTTGTGCTATATAACGGAAGCTCTTTTATTCTCCTCCTGACATTAGAACAAGAGCTATTGCTCAATATATGCTTAAGGTGTCCTCCTCGCCCCACTCTCCCCTACTTGATCATTTACCATGATGAGAATTCATGAGAACCGCTATTCCGCAATTCATAAGCAATGCAGAAATCACATATAGAATAAATCTCATCATTGATAAACACTTGGTACACACACACTAAAAAAATGAATATATTCCATAAACTTCTTTGTAACAACGAAATGAATCATTTGGAAATGAATCGCCCCTGGCTTCATTCAAGCAACCATCCCAGAATTTGCTTGATACGGCCAAATGGGCGGGCGCGGGAAACGGACGACCCACGATCGTCGAAATGCAAATCCAATGCTCCATAATCGTGAATTGAATTGAGCTGAATATATTGTCTTTTGGGTACCTATGAATAAGAGTAGAATACGAGTAAGGAGAGGATGTGGGAAGAAAATCGACCAAGGTATCATCCCGGTATTCCCCTGGTATAACTGTGGAAAAACCCTAAAGGAACTTGTCAAAATGGCCGTCCTCTGGAATCGAACTCAGAGCCAACGCTCTACAACTTCATCTACTACTTCTCGATCTGTAATCGTAAAATTTAAGTTTTCGACGATTGTATTTCTGCGTACTACAACAGTATAGCCTCTAAGTTCCACTTTGGTTTCTCCATGGTTTGCTGAATGTTCGCAGGCATAACAATGTAACGGTGTTATTGCTCTATCGGACGGCTCTTCAAGGTTTCTACACTAAAGTCACCATGTTTCCAAGATATTAATAATAATGAACAGCATGATTATACACACACACACACACACACACACACACATATATATATATATATATATATATATATATATTAATTTACAATTCATTCAAAGCGTAAAAGTTTTCTGTGGTAGAACGTTTTCTCAGAACCATTAGCTTATATCTTTTTAGTTTAACTTGAGTCACTGAATGTCAAACTGACTTTCTTTAGGGATGATTATTATTATTAATGAGATCTTTAGAGCATTTCTCAGGCTGTTGAGATTATCGGAGTATATCAACCATATTTATTGCTTAATTTAATCGATGTCAAAAAAAAAAAAAAAGAATAAAGTTCTGAGTCCGATTTTTATGCACGTTGGTTTTCACTTGGTTAGTGAGTGAGTTATGTTTTTAACATAAGAACAGGTTTTGATTACATTTTGGAGTTTTGTAGTGAACATTTCCATACTTGGTTCTTATGTGGTGTTTTCAAAATACTGATACAAAATGATGCTAGAAACAAAGAAAATTACTTTTCGATGTGCAACTGTTTACGATTTTTCTTGTCGCACTTGTAGTCTGGGTTACGAAGGAGGATTTAATTAGATTGTAGATATGGAATTGAAACAACCTTCTTCTTTACTAAAACTTCAAAAGGAGAAATACGTTTATGCTCTAAAAAAATAGGTTGGGGCCCTATTAATAACGTATTTACGTGCTTATAGTGCAGAGCTGAAACCTGGTAACTTTTCCTGACTCAGTGGCCGGACCTTATCCGAATATACATGACCCGGTCCTAAACATGACTCGAATTTACCTGGTCTCAGAACTATAATAAACTAGGAATTTTCCGTGTCGTTTTTCGTGCTCTGAGGATAACATCTCCTATCTCGGGCACCCCTCAACAAACCATTGTTTAAACGTAATGGAATCCTTAAAACTTGTGCATCGCTGTCCGGGTCACCGGGTCAGGCTGAGTGCCAAGAATAGACCCGGTCGAAAACTTGATCCGAATGTCCCAGTTTACCCTGTGACCCGTTTCAACTCTGCTATAGTGAAATTTCTTAAATCAGCAAAGCTACCGTAATGATAAAGGATCAGTCAGTTTTAGAGCTATCAGGTTAAAAACAGGTTCATAAATGGAAAACATTGAACCAAAGTCTGAAATCAGTTTTTCTTTATCTACTTTGGTGGAGGCGCTAGACGGACTGACAGAAGAGCAAAGTGTAATTTTAAAAAAGGGTCAATTTTTTTCTTTAGTCAGTTAGAAATAATGCAATATTTTTAATGTAAACATAAATACACTAAAAAGCAAAACAATTGTGAAAACAATGTTCTAGAAAACTTATTTATTAAGCACCTTAAAGTTTTGTTCACATTGGTACAAAAATATCAAGCTTTAGGGCCTTTATAATATTTATTAACACATTATCTTCACTAATTTTGCAATATCTCCACATTTGCATCGCAGTGTTGCAAACTGTGGATGAAATATTCTAGGGAATTACATATTTTGTATAAGTTCTAGAAAACCTTTGTCTCATCAACAGTTTGCAACACTGCGAGGTGTGCTTTACGTATGTTGTTTATTATCACTAGAGGATGCCAAGTACCTAATAATACAATGTAGTGCCATTTGAAACAATTAAACGTTATACAGGATTGGCAACACTGACAACCTGGTAACATCTTGTTTTCAATCTTGATATACACTATCTTCATCCCATTTGAAAAAATATATAAGTTTGTGTTGAGGTGGCAACACTGTGCATCTGACAGCTCTGTTGTGCATGGAAGGCTGTCTGTCCTCCGTCTGTCGGTACATGTTTCACTGCACACTTTCTGTATTTTCCTTCAGTGCTTTGCAATATTTTAATGGTTTGATTAAAATGGGACACCCTGTGTATATAGGTGGCGTACTAAACGTTTGGTGCCAAACCAAACCTTATGTTGGAATTGTATGGAGCGTATTATGAACACAAACGGGCTGTGAGAAAGAAAAATAGAGAAATAGTAGGTAACGAAAGCGTTTTGAAGGGGTTAATAAACTAATTTCTATTAAAATTATAGGCTCCTTTATTTTGCTATAACAGAAAAATCAGCACACTCGCTTTTTGCGTAAGTAATCACGGTTTGACGTCCAGTGCGGGTCCATTGAGTGTCCAATTAACCAAAGCTCCTTTAAGTCTGTAATAATAATTTAACCAATCAAATCTACGGATATTATATAGCAGCTAATATAAACATTTTCCAATATCTTTAGATAGGTCAAAATCGTTTGTTAATTCCTTACCTGCTACTAAAAATTTAATCATTTCGAATTTCCTCAATTATTCGAGTTTTCATTTAAAAACTCTTCCAGTATCTCAAAGAAAATGCAGTGTTTATGCATTTCTTATGTTCCATATTTAAGTCTAATATTTTCCTCAAGGACGGAACGTTATACGAAAAATTCCAAAATATTTTAGTTGTTTATTGAATGTTAAATCTACATAATAATAAAATAATTAAAATCAATTTAATATAAATAGACTGTGGGTTATCTAGATTTACTATTTCATAATCGAGCATATGTAAAAGAAGGTTTATGATGTCAGACATGTTTGATCATTTGGTGATTACTGATACTTTTCCGGTATGGTTTTCATTTATTTAATTTCTAGTATTAACGTTTCTTCCCTCTCCGTTTAGATATATTTATCTTACTATAATATAGCATACATCCTGTTATTTATTTGTTTCATAGTTAAGATTTAACATTGTGAAATGTTTACCGTCATCCCCGCCATCTGCTATTCTAAGCAAAAAAAAATGAAAAAAAAAATATGGGGCTTCTGGATTACGCCAGGCAGACAATTATTATTATTAGATTTCGTGTATTGAGACAGTACAAGTCTGCGAAAATGGACAGGCAAATTTTCACTGGCAACAAGAGTGTCGGCAAGGAGGGGGAGGGGGAAGGAGTTAACTTGCCTCCCCTGGACTTCAGCCTTTATCAACATGCACGACAGTGCATGAGCCAAGTTCTTCACATCAGAAAACGTCAGCACTGCCAGAAGCATGTTATACAGGAACAAGAGTTTATGGCAAAATCGACGATTTGGGGGCCCCGTAAGAAAAAAGATGTTAAAGATAGGAATATGAGCTTTTGCCGTTAAGGAGATATGGTAAATATGTGCAGATGTACAAAATTTCATATTCGTATCTCAAACTATGTTCTAGTTGTGGACCCCTGAAATTGCACATTTTAGGCTAACTGACTCACTCACTCACTCACTCACTCACTCACTCACTCACTGACTGACTGACTCACTCATCATATTGTTTAGGGTATTTGGAGTAAGTTACAAACATGAAATTTGGTATGAAGGTAGAGGATGATAAGTAGATAAAGGAAAAATTCCGACATTTTGAAAAGGTCGCCATCTTGGATTCAAAATGGCCGCCAAACCTAAAATTTCAAAGAATACACAGCCTAAACG
>JAGDQP010008133.1:43698-64329 GCA_022664845.1 Lepisma saccharinum
TGATAAAAAGACGCAGTTCCTCCAAACTCCTCAAGTTCGATGCGCGGCCTGCCGTGGGATTCTTGGCGCAGCGACGCGAGCGAATCGAGGGGAGTATCAACACATACGGCAGTGCATGCAGCCGAGTTCCGCGTGTCACAAAACGTCAGCATGCTATCTATACAGGAACAAGAGTATATTGCGAAATCAGCGATTTTGAGGTTCTGTAAGAAAAAAGATGTTAAAAATTGAAATATGAAATTTCGAAGTATGACGGTATATCATCACTAGTAGATTACAAAATATAAGGACATCATTTTGAATCCAAAATGGCTGACTTCATAATCCATTTTCCAGAACGTTTGAACTAGGGATACGAAATTTGGCATAAAGGTGTATTAACAAGAGTAGTTTAGGAATAATTTACATTTTTGAAAAAGTTGTTAACTTGGATCAAAATGGCCGCACAAAAACTTTTCCCCCACCATTCGAGCTATAGAAACGAAATTTGGTATGAAGGTGTACCATCACAAGTAGGTAACTGCAATGTAAGAAAACGTTTTAAAAATCGCTTTCTTTAATTCAACATAACCGCCCAAATACCATTTTCCAAAACACTGAAGCTAGAGAAACGAAATTTGGTATGAAGGTGTACCATCACGAAAATGTTTCTATAAATGGATCAAACCACCGCTATGAGCGTGCAGCCCCCGAGGCGATATAGGAAAAGGTCTGCACAGCATGGGGCGCTGTCTCCAGAAAGTTTCTATGCTTCAAACCGCACTTCAGCATAACGCTAACAGATGGTAGAGTGATGCTTCTTCCGTGATTCTTTACCATGGCGGTTCAATCATCTTCTGCTCAAGAACTAGTGCACTGCTTTAAGAACTTGACTCTAACAGGTTCTTAGCAATGGTGCTGAAGTAATCGTTAAAATGTTCCGCACTTTTAACAGGGTCGTACATATTTCATCATTAGGAAGCACTACTTCTAAGTTTTTGATCTCAAAGGACTTCTGACTACTTTCTTTATTTATTGTTTTCCATCCCATTTTAGTTTTATTTTCCATTGAATTCATTAACCTGCTATAAAATAACATTTTGGTACTTTTTATAACCTTTTTGTAGATTTTCTATAGACATTATAGTATGAACCTCTTATCATGCTTATATTTTTTCATTAAACTTAAAGTTTTCATTTTTTTTAGGAGATACCAGAATTCCATTAGTTATCCAAGGTTTATGAGAATCTTCATTTAATCTAAAAGTTTTAAAAGGGAAGCAACTGTTTAAAATGGTTATACATTTTTTCATGAATAAATTAAACATGGAATTAACAGTTCGATTGACACCAGATGTAACAGATGACCAATCTTCCATATTTAATAATTTAATGAATTCATGAATGTTATTTTCATCAAAATATCTTTTTCGTATCGATTTGGCTTTTGGCCTAATACTGTCAGTGAGTTTAGGTATACAGATTTCACCAAAAATGACATCATGATCCGAAAAACCTGGTTGAATAATACATATGTTTTCACCAATTTTATGTACGATTTTGTAATTATAAATTGATCTAGGACTGATTTGTCATAGCGAGTTGGTACTTCAATAAGAGCCTTTAACCCAAACGAATCTAAAATATTTTGAAGTTGATTTTTTTTTTCGTTTGAATTACACAACCAATCAATGTTATTATCCCCACATATTAAAAACATGCCGATTTTTTTGTACAAGCTTCCAAGGACAAATTCAATATTTTTAAAGAATATATTTAAGTTTCCAGATCTATATATCTATAGATGCAAAGTGTACATAGTGTTTCAATGGAAATGGCTACTATCTCGAAGTGGGCTCAGAACTATATATACTTACATCAATTTCTTAAAAACTGATTCTTCCACACCCAAAACACCTGTCAACAAAAAAGATCGTAATAACTCCAACAAGGACTCTAATCCTACTCCAATATCAAACAATACTGGACACACGCAATCAGATACTTCTTCTAGCTCATTCAAGGACTTCTGTACCACCATGAAGGACCTATTCAATCTTTTCAAAGATCTTAAGCATTCCAATCTACTCACTAAAATCACACATGCATTAACGCAATATCAAACAGCTAAATCAACAACTGAAAAGATACAAATAGTTGCTGAATTCTTCTTTGAAATGATTGATGATGGCACAGATGAATAATATGCAACATAGAAATTTACGTATTGCATTTTGGAACGCAGATGGAATACTCACTCAAGAAATACAATTCAAATATTTTCTAAAGGAACACAACATCGACATCTTACTTTTGCAAGAAAGTCATCTACATCCTACAGATAAATTTAAAGTTAGAAATTACAATATTATTCGAACCGATAGACTTGAACCCAAAGGAGGCACTGCAATCTTATCAAAAGCTCATCTACCACTACAGCAGATTACCCTGCCAAATCTTCACTGTATAGAAGCTACTGGTGCTAAACTTGAAGGTTCAAAAAATCCCATCTACTTTATCTCTGTTTATAAGAAGCCAGCAACACCATTAGTCATTGAAGACTTGAGACAACTTTCTAGACTGGGAAATAGAGTTATCATTGCGGGAGACTTGAACTCTAAACATCCATTCTGGAATTCCAGAATCTCGAATCAGGCCGGTAAGGTACTCTTTCGTAATTTGAATGCTCTTGATGTTACACCAATAGCCACTCCTGATCCCACTTGCTTCCCTAAAAATGGCGGACGACCGGATCTCCTGGACATTGCTTTAATCAAGGGCATTCATATTACTGATGGTCCATTTACTATCCATGCATTAGCTTCTGACCACATCCCTGTTCGCCTGGATGTGCATCAGCATAACTTACCAATGCCAACCACATTACCGCCGGTGTATTCTATTAATTGGGATCAATTCAAACAGATAATCACTGATACTACTGACACCAGACTTTCTCTCAACAACCTTCAAGAAATAGACTATGCTGTTCCACTAATCACAGCCAACATACAATCTGCATTGAAAATAGCAACTAGTATTAGATCTACTACCAATAAACAGCAACATACACACTCACCACAGCAACTCCGCACTCAACTATTAATTTCCATGAAGCGCTGGGCACGAAAGAAATGGCAAACAACTAGAGATCACAGTTGGAAAGCTCTATGGAATAAATTTAACACTAAAATCAAGCATCGTCTTAGAAGAATTCAAATTCAGAACTGGGAAGCACATTAGATAAACCTAATTATGAATTTTGGAAACTGGCAAAAACATTCTCAAATCCTAGAAACTATGTAACATCACATCCTCTTCATGGACCTCGTGGTTTAGTCTTCACCCCAACGGACAAGGCAACATTATTTGCTGATCAATTAGAATTACAATTTAACCTCAACCCTGAACCATATGACGAACCAACAATTCGAACAGTAAATCACAAGCTACGTACTACTATCTTAGATCAACCTTTTGACCCAACATATCTTTGTACTCCACGTGAAATTCAAAAAATTATCAAACGCCTTAGAGGACGCAGCGCACCTGGACCTGATAAGATCACCACTGCAGCACTTCAACATGCTCCCCGCAAACTTCTAGTACAACTTACAAGATTATTTAATGCATTGCTAATACATAGTCACTTTCCGGACTCCTGGAAATCTGCTAAAGTTATAATGATCCCGAAACATGGTAAAGATCATAAATTTCCTGAAAATCACAGACCTATTAGTTTGCTTTCCACATTAAGTAAAACGTTTGAGAGAGTTCTACATAGTCGCCTCCTTCAATACATTAATACTCACAACCTATACCCAAGACATCAATTCGGATTTCGCCAAGGTTTTGACACAGTGTCACAATTAGTTCGAATTATTGAATTCATCACTCTGGAATTTAATGCAAAGAAAAATGTTTTTGGCATATTCCTTGATAGCTCTAAAGCATTTGATAAAGTTTGGCATAATGGCATCATTTATAAGCTAATCAACTTCGGATTTCCGCATACATTGATACGCATCATACAATCATACCTAGTAAATAGAAAATTCTATGTTCATTACAATGGAGTCTCCACAAATCTTCGTGACATAACTTCTGGTGTACCACAAGGATCAGTACTGGGACCACTCCTATTCAACCTATATACTGCCGATATACCGACTGCAGCCAATACTCAACTTGCAACATTCGCGGATGACACTGCTATCTTCGCCTCTGATAAAACATTAATTTATGCTCAACTTCATCTACAACAGCTGGAAAAATGGACCTCCAAATGGAGAATTAAATTAAATCCTGAAAAAACTTCTGTTGTTCACTTCACTCGCCGAAGAACTGCCAATCGCCGTCCGTTTACAATCTTTGATGAACCACTTCAGTTCACAGCATATGCAAGATACCTTGGAGTAGATCTTGACTCCAAATTAACCTTCCAACAGCACATACAAACTGTAGCCAAAACAGCCACCAACAGATTGCTAGCAATTTATCCTCTACTACGCAGTCCAGTTTTCTCCATAGAGACCAGACTTCACATCTATTACATGCTCATCCGATCGCTTCTCACATATGCTGCACCAGCTTGGAAACATGCAGCCCCATCTCATCTTCTACTACTTCAACGAGTACAAAATAGAGCAGCTCGCATAATCACTGGACACTCTAGAGACACACGCATCACGCAGCTTCATGAAGATTTATCATTACAATATTTATCCGACTTCATTGAGCATATTTCCACCTCCTTCTGGAACAGAATTCGCACATCTCCACATGACTCACTACATAATATACATAATATTGGTACTGCCATTCCCATTCGGCAAACCTATCGTATGCCACATCCCAGATTGTAACATCAACTCCTGACATTTTCTTGGATGAATAACATCACGTCTACCTTACGAAGAGTTGTGTCCTTCACTAGAAATCCTCCACCTCTTCTTACATATCAGATAATATCCCTTTATCACTCTCATACCATATTAATAGGGCTGCGACAGTTGCGTCCTATTTAGCATCCATATCTTCATCTCACGTCATTACTCGCATTACATATAGAAGGCATGGACTTATGTCCGAAACTTCACATCATTCACCTGTCAGATAACGCAAACGCAAACTAAAACTGAGATCAACTGTTACAAAGGTACATACTCCACCATGTTGCCTAGTTGTTCTACAGAAAGCCAGTGTTCCGTAAAACATAAAGCATGAATATTTTTCAAATCCTCCTCAAGTAGCACATCTAAGAAATCAACCTTATTACCCAACCCTTGTACATTATGACACGAACGGAATTGGAACTACTGGGGTTTACGTATTCAGTAGCATGTTCAGTAGCATGTCTAGTAGGGTACTCTTTAGGAAAACTACTTATGTCTAACAGACTAACGTTCTGAAATCGCCTACAGATCTTAATTATCTGTGAGTTAATTTCATTGATCTCTTTATTTACGCACGAAAATTTACTCAGGTCGTGCCTGTACGGTACAGTAGCAACAACGACATTTACCTTAGTCATTTTACCCAAAGCTACTCTGAGTGCTTTTAATGATTCACCATCTTCGTTCTTACCCACATCATTTGTTCCTCCTGTAATTACAATACTATCCCTCATTGACAAACTCTCTACATCTATACAGGATAACACAGGACCCATTACTTTACCAAGAGATGCATCCGGTTTTATCATACTGAAAACCTTTGCACCTCTGATTGCTTCTTGTAATCTATAATTTATACCTCTAGCATGACTGTCACCAAAAAGATATATTTTACCCTGATTGTTATTAGGAATATACTTTCTTTCACTTTTGTTACTCTTACACTCATGATTGGTAGATTTAACTTTATCTTGTGATATATGATGACCCAAAACATCAGATTCAGATAAATTTGAAGATATTTTGACATGTCTAGAGTCTGGACAAGGAACGTTCTCCATTATATCATTATTCGATTGCTCAGTAGATGCAAATTGTATTTAACAAATTGTGATTTTGTTATTAGAACATTTTTCAGTAGTTGCAATATTATTATTATTATGCGAAGGAGAGGGTGCAGGAACTGATGTATTGCCAGGGAAGTTTTTTTACACTATGGGACATTATTAACTGCACATGATCTTCTTCCCACAATTTCAATGCAAGAGCATGTATTCGTTGTTGCACCAATAGCGTCTTGCATTTGATTGGGAACTCGCTGGCCACCACAGTCACATAAGACACGTTGTTGTAGTGATAATAAATCCTGACCTAATATTTAATGTATCTTCTTTAGGTTAGACAGTTCCTCATAAATATTTGTTATTGACTCAACACTTACTTGAGGGTTGTTTGGCCGATGTTCGATCATTTGCTTTGTACAGAAATAACCTTTACATACCCAAACTAGAAGCTTCAATTTTTTTTTAATTGCACTGCACTTACCGAAACGAAAGAATTGCTTACAGTCCACACATTGTATTTCATTTTTCGATATTCTTTTACAATTTCCGCATTTACTGTCATGTGCACTACAGTTCAAATTACGGAGAGTACTCTCTGCGTTTTTAGAACCGTCGCCATCTTCGCTAGATTATCAAATAATAATTTGCATTCTGAATATTGAGTAATGTTTCCGCTATAATTAATTATCATAGATGAATCACAGTTGCTTTTGACCTTGATTTTCAAATGTGAATCGCAGCACGAAAAGTATTTCCTTATAATACCCGTGAATGACCACTAACAGTTTGTCTTATAATACAAAAGCCGCTAATCATACCTGTTGAAATAACTCATTCGAATTATATCATCTGTTTACACGCTAAATTTCTCGATCACTTTGGATTAAATAACACTGGTACATTAGTTTATTTTCAATTATGGCACTCCATGTTTATGCACCCTTGTACATAAAGTCCTTTATCACCGCTATTTGCACAATGTTTGACTATTTATAATTTAGCCGTCCGATTTTGCTGTAGCTTGTAAATATGGCGGCACGCTGAATTGCTAATTCTCATCCGGATTGTGTATTCTGTCTTTTAAAAATAATCCGATTTAATATTTGTAAATATAACATCAGTTATTGTGAAGTAATATGTGTTTCGTGTCGTGTGTCATAAATATCTTCCTTGATAGTCTTACATCAATGAATACTGCTGAACTCATATATCTTCATATGAAACCAAACAAGGAAAAATCTTGGATCCTGCGTTGCACTTCTGAATGTGTTAGATACAACCATCACTGAACTGCTGTTCATGTCGTCCAATGACGGCTGTTTGAATAGTTAAATAAATAAATAATATAATATGACAAAAAAGTGAAGAATGTAGTAATAAAATATCTATTTAAATTTGTTCACTCATTAAAGAAGAGAGAAAAATGTATATTTATTCCTTTTTTTTTCATTTACAGTTACTGCAAGAGGCCAAAGTCCCATAATGATGCTTCTGGGAGGTGTTGTCAAAATGGCTCTTGCCGGATTGGCGGTTGCAGCTATGAAGATGTTGTCCTCACCCGTACGAAATATATCTTTAATTCTTGCTGTTCTGAACGGACTGAAGAAGTTGTTTGGACCAAAGACGCCACACAACCAATACCCGTACTATGGAGGTCAAAATTACAATAGTGTAGTATATGGAAGATCTGATGACAGTTACAGTTTCGGAAACAGTGATTCAGAGCATTTAATGAATGGACAAAATAGATGAAATATTTATAAAGAGCTTTAATAGACTTTCCTTATATTTATTTTATTAATTTATTAACCGTAAATGATAATAAACTAAAGACATGAATTAAAGCAAGAAGATCATTAAGCACGCCGGATCCATATGTACATCATTACACTTTCAATTATGTATAGGTCTGTATATATACACAGAGATGGAATGGTCAAATAATTAAGCATTCAGTCATAATATGATCTCGACAACATCCATATCATATTAATTAAACTGCCAGCAGCGCTGGTGATACTAAAAAGAAGTTATTTTAAAAAGAAGATACTTCACACAGAAGAGGAACGGGGCAGTTGGTAGAATAGAATCACTCATTGGCTTGTCTATAGTATGCTAATTCCTATTCAATTAGAACCGAAACCAGAGCAGTCCTACCGATATATTTCTTATTTTAAGTCATTGGTGAGCAAACAATACTGGTAGACCCGATGACTGCTCTAGTTCCGGTTTCAATTGAACAGCACTAAACATACTAAAGACAAAAGAGGAACTGTACAGTCTTATATCACACTGGATGTGACTTAACTTATACTGTGTTGATCAGTAAATTAGCTTCACTGAAACATCTCCCAAAGTTAATCAACAGAGAAATTAAGTATGTTTCAGAATTATTCTTGACTTTCTATCACATGAAACTTTATTTTCCTTATCTCCATCCATCCCCAACCTTCTTTCCAACCCCATCCTGAAGTTCCTCTATAAATAAAAGTATAAAACAATTGATAATTCATCCTATTCCTTACTAACACAAAAAAAAGTTTGACCATTCCGTACTTGATATTGAAATTCTCATTTGTTCCAATTAATTGAATAATGATATAAACTGCTTAACCTTTGATTGATCTTAAGGTACCTGTAAATTACACATTTAGATCTAACGTAAACAACGATATTTTTTTCTACGAGTTAGTAGCGTACAACGATTAATAATTATTTTTATTATTTCCGTAGCTTATCAGAATATCTGAATAATTATAATGTGCTACTATAAATGGCACGAACACATAACCTTGTGGGACACCACAACGATGATTTTAGTGTACTTATGTATGTTAATATCATACATCTTATGTTCTCTCTTCAAAGCAAACTTTCCTTGTTTTTATGGACAAGTGAATTTGTGTATATATTAAAATAATGTAAGAATCTTTTACATTATTTTATTCTGTTTAAATTGTTAATTTTATTATTGTTAAATATTTTAAATTGTCATTGCGTAACATAGGTCCGCCACTGAGTTAAATACCAATCAAAGATTATGCAAAATATCTTTAAAATCATAAATCTCCTTGTTGAATGAATTGGTGAACATAACCGAGTACACCGGTAATGTTCCAATATTAATTTTGGAAATTATCATAGCTTCTGAAGTAGCTTCTATAGCTGTGAAAGCCATATTGAGTAAAATTAACAAATCCGAGCTGCACAGAACTGTTATTTTTCTTAACGGTTTTTGTGTGTAAGGCTTAAGAAATTGATTGTGTTATTTTATTTCAATACGTCTTTTGTTATTTTTATTCGCAAATTAATTTATCATTTGATATTTCCTGATGTTATTTTAGAAAGCAACTGCAAACAATGTTAAATTGAAACATCATATTCGAACGAAAACCAGACCTATACTTTAATGCCATCTGCCATTCAATCAACATTTTTCACAGTGTACTTAATAAAAATCCTTGCAGGATATAAAATATTATATTTAAAACCAATAAATTATTAACAAATTTGTGAATTGTTTCCTTTATGCCAACCAAAAAGTTAATTGTTTTGTTTAGGAATAAAAAACGTTAAATCTATGCTAGGATAGTAGCAGAAAATTCAGAACTAAACATCATTTTGTTTCAAAGGATGTTATTCATTTCTTTGTATTATATAGTTATTTTCAAAACGATTTTGGTTAATTTTGTTGACCAATTGTTTCGGCAAACTGGTACGTTCGATCCAAAGCTAGTTTTATCGACAGCTCACTTCCTGAGTGAAATACGTTTCGTCAACAGATTTCCTTATCGACTATTCACCGACAGGTGCATTTGATCGACAGGCAAGTTTCGTCAAAAGTTCTATTCGTGGAGAGGTCGCGTTTCGTAGACAGCAGAGGTGTACCACGGGGTGCTCAGGGGAGCACGCTCCCAAAATAGTGCATCTGCTCCCCAAATGAAAATTGGGATAATACGGTAGATATCCTAAGTTTGAGGCACTTCGTACAGTCCATTTGAAAGCGTCCAGCTTAGCTGCTCAGCCCCTTAACAATAGTTTTTATTTTTAAATATTTATACCCCTTGTATAAGAATAGTTCAAAAGGAGTATTATTTTAGTTCTATACCAATTAATGGCCCCCATTTTTGTATTGCGGCGCATACCAAAATTTGTGTTAGATGGTGTTTACGGAAAATGTAATATCTGCGGACTGGTTCATCATAGGACATTGATCGTTCCTTTAAAATGCGCTTGACGATTTTCGTCACCTGCATGACAACATAAAACAATCGAACAGTCCAAAATTGTACATCTAAGTTCAATTGTGGAAATAGAAACAATTCCGGTTTTCAGGGCGCTTTTTCGCTCGGAAAGGATTGAATATCAAAGTTGAATTTTTCGTGCACTATTAACATATCAAAGTAGTTGAAGGTTGATAAATGCTCCCTCAATTTCTTTACGAATTCTTGAAAATCCAAAAATGCCATACTGCAGGTCTAATATCTCTGGTGGAACAAAAAATATAAAAGTCTATTTTTGTCACACGTTATAGCCTACATTTATGTCAGGAGAAACTACGGGCCTACGGTAAAAATTTGAACTTTTATATTTGAGTTTGAAGGGAGTTAGAAATTTGCAAATTGGGGTGTGAATAATGCTCGTGCGTGCTTTGTGAAATGTTATATTACCACCAGAGTGCCAAAGAAAGATATGAGTACGTATAATAAATCCTGAAATATCATTATAAGAAGTGTTCATTTGGCAAAATAGCTGCTCCGCGTTTCCACTCTGTATTTTTTAAAAATTAAATTATGCAACCAAGACTTAGATACAATTTTGGTCAGTTCGACTTTGTTTTAGGCTTTTCGTGCAGAGGACTAAAATTACCCAGCAGATGTTATTGGAAAGAATGAGTTTTGTTTGAATATCATGATAAACCAGTCCGCAGATACTACATTTCAGTAAAAATCTGCTAAAACAAATTTTGGTATTCGCCGCAATACATTAACTAAGCGGTTGGTGTAAAAAAATATTCGTTTTGAACTGAAGGACTTGTGCCGAAATGGTGTAACTCACAAATACATTTTTTGACATTTTGTTGTAATTTTATTATTCACATTCATATAAAGATAACATACGTATTTATACAGACTGTTTATTGATTCATATGACTGAAAAACAGATTTGTAAAAGTGAAAAAAATTTCAAGCTATTTTTCACAGTTGCTTACAGAACTATGACGTTTTGACACTGTGAAAATAATGTTCTTAAACTAAATGTTAACCCCTTTTTCAGGACTGAAACTCAAATGTGAACCACGTTTATTTGAAAATCAATGTTAAGTAAGAGAACTACTTTCCATTGTCCTTCCCTTCTTTTGACTTCCACATTGGATTGGAGTATGTGGGGGTAGAATATTATATTTTATGAAATGCGAGAGCTTCAAATCGAGAAATGTTACAAAACAGAAATCACCATCTCACTTAATTAATTGGTAATTAATAAAGATATAGGTTTTCCCATCAACGAGGTTCACGAGGGTATAATTTAGTTTAGCAAAAGTACTTTCACATTGGCAAAACGTCAGGGTTTTGTAAGTAACTGTGGAAAATATTATGCAAATAGCTTGAAAACTTTAGTGTTTGCAGGTCTCTGTCTTTGTTAAACGAATTAATAAAGAGACTGTATGCCAAACCCTAAGTTCATCAATAGTTTTGTTGGCAACAATACTGGATATACCATGTTCCTTGCGGTCCCTTTTTTTCAGAGGAAATTTGTAATGTGGATTAGACCATTTCTGCCCGCAAGAAATATTTTTTTGAAAGGGGTCGAGTTATCAAGCTGGACGATTTCAGATGCACTAAAACTTGGTTGAATAAACTATTTTGGATAAACACGAAGTATGTGATACTCTGATATTTGTAGAGGTGTCCCCCTAAACAAATATGAATCTCCATGAAAATTTGTCTGGCTACACTGCTGGTCGATAGCTCATTCTGTGAACAGATACGTTTCTTCAGCATATCATTCTGTCCACAGGTTCGTTTCGCCAACTGCATTACTTGTCAATAGCCTCATTTCTTTGATTACCATTTTGACACGACCGAACGTGTAACTATTATAAGAAGCGACTGTATTATTATTTTTCGATCGTTATTTTGTATAAATCGTAAATATAATGAATATTAAAAAAAACAGAGCACTCTTGAATATTTTCTTGATATTCACTTGTTCTAACAATAGTTATGACGTTGTATGGCTGTCTATAGTATCCCAAGTTCCCTTTTAAAAGTAAATTGTGTATTACGTCATTAGACACGATTTCAGTATTAAGATTCATATGTAATTGAACTCCAACATATTTTAAAAAACAGGTAGTCCATTGTCGTGCTTTAATCCTCATTCGTTGAATAGCGTGTGACGTCACTTGGAAGACACTGTACCGTGTAAACATCTTAGTAAAGCGCGATTCTTGTTATGGTAAGGGTTCACAGAAAATTCATGTAATTCCCATATTCCTTAATTATTTAGCAAATTTATGTTTCTTCGCATGCTTTCCATATAGAAAAGTACAGGGTAAGTCAAAATGATGTACCCGATTTCATAAATTTATTTTGTGAAATATAATGAACATATCTGAATGTAATACATGTGGTAAGAAGGGTAACTCTCAAAGTTTTTTTCAGTCACATCACAAGTGCTCTATGTGAGCACCTCGCGTAACACGACACACATCAAGCCGATAGTCTATCTCCTGCCAAACCTTGTGTAGTGTGTCACGGTTAATCTCTGCAATTGCTGCTGTGATGCGGGCGCAAAGGTCACCCAATGTTGTTGGAAGTGGTGGTACGTAAACACGATCCTTTATGAAACCCCACAAAAAGAAATCACACGGGGTCAGATCGGGGGAACGAGGTGGCCAGCGAATGAGAACTCGATCCTCCTGAGATGCACGGCCTGTCCAGCGCTGTGGCAATGCCTCATTGAGATGATCCCGAACGCTGCCATGGTAATGCGGAGGGGCACCATCCAATTGAAGAATGAAATCTGCACTATCCTCTTCGAGCTGTGGAAGGAGCCATTGTTGCAGCATATCAAGAAAAACGTGTCCTGTCACAGTAGGTTCAAGGAAGAAAAAGGGCCCATAAATCGTTTCAGGGAAAATGGCACAAAACACATTCACCTTGGGTGAATCGCGTTGGTGTTCCACAACTGCGTGGGGATTATCAGTTCCCCAGATCCTTACGTTGTGTCTATTCACATTCCCAGAAAGGTGAAACACCGCTTCATCACTGTAACGTAACCTTTCGGCGAACCCATCCTCTTCCATTAACGTGAGAAAATCAGCACAGAAAGACGCTTGAGCAGCATAATCAGTGTCTCTTAAGGCTTGTAGCAGTTGCAAGCGATAGGATTTCATTTGTAAACGTTTCCGCAGAATTCGCCATACAGTTTTCTGTGGCATTTCAAGTTCCCTCGCTGCCCGGTAGGTAGACTTCTGTGGACTTCGCACAAAACTGGCGCGAACACGTTCCACTGTCTCTTCCTCAGCTGAAGGACGGCCAGTCGATTTTCGCTTACAGATGCAGCCCGTATCTCTGAATTTTTCATACCACGTACGAATGTTTTTTCCAGTAGGTGGGTCTCTGCCATACTTGGTACGGAAATGCCATTGAACACTCATCACAGAGTTGTTTACATGGTAATCCAGCACACAGAACGATTTCTGCTCTCCAGTCAGCGCCATTTTCGTTAACTGCTTCCAGCGCCGCGTAGCGGTAGACAATGCAACCACGCGGGACATAAACTAAACTCAACTAAACTTTGAACTTTTGCCTTTCCTTGCTCGTAGCTCACATTAAGATATGTTCATTATATTTCACAAAATAAATTTATGAAATCGGGTCCATCATTTTGACTTACCCTGTACAAGATGAGGTACTGCGATAAATTGTTGTTTATCTTTTGAAATTGAATAGTTGTGATTTTCCATCATCCCCATTAACCGCTAGGATCGCTTTCGCTAGTCTCGGGCTTAAACTTTTTAATAAGTTTTCACACGCAATATTTAATTGTAAGCTGGCATGAAATCTTCCACCATATCATTTACCTACAACGAACCCTAGACAATTTTTACTTTGTCCAAAGTGTAACCAAAATTTTAGAAATTTGGTAAAAGTGTAAGAAAGTATGTGCTTAAGACGATTATATTTCAGGTTTACAATAAATTTTTCAATCTGCTTTAGCAATGCTTCTCACTGTAACTGAGAATATTGTATTCTTATTCATTTCTTTAAATCTTTCATCAATCGTGGAACAAAATTTTAAAGATTTTATTTGTTTAAAATTCGTCTCTAGTGTCATCTAGCGAGTACTAACTCTGTTGTACGATAAATTCCAGAATTCCGTGCTAAATGTTAATGCACATCGACTGTATTAAATTATAAAAGAATATACATTTACTAAGGACAAATACAAGGAAATAAACTAACAAGGAACACCCACTATAGGTAACAGAGCCCGATTTTCATCAAAATTCATATCTGGGTACAGTGCCTTAGGTAAATCTTGAGAACCAAAATTATAGGTGCTGTCGTCAACAAATAATGACAAGAGGAACCGAGAAAGATGGATCGAAGAGAGCAAGTAAATAGAATACAGAGTGAGAAAATGTCTTTTCTTTTATAAACTGTTAAGTATATTGAAAGCAAATGGCTATTAATGGATTCCGCGAGCGTTTTTAGTTTCGTAGTGTAAAATCTAAATTGGGAAGGTGCAAGGGCGCCGATTTCTGTGTAACTTTGTAGGGGACCATTTAGATATTTTTTTTTGTTGTTGTCAGATAAGGGTCTAAGAAGGTACATATGATACAAATCCAATTCAGATTTTTTTCAAATATTGTATATTCATTAAAAAAACACATATAATCGTATACATATAGTCATTATGAAGACTTCCCCAGGCCCAGCTATTACAGAATTTAACTATGTTTCTATAACGTTAAAAAAAACGCACTAAAGGTATTTTGTTCTAACTAATAAGGACAAATTTTCTGCTGTTACTAGAAAATAAATTTGGTAAATAACAGAAATTGATATTAGTCTATGCAGTGGAGTTATTCAGCTTTTCCAAATGTGGTTCTCTTTCTGTCCGGCTCACTCTTCCGTGGCGCTACTGTTTTATTGGACAAATATTGTTTTTCTTCTTTTAATTCTATGTTCTCTATCTCGACAGATATGGTTCAAGAAGTTTGTCTCCCCTACAGTGAGAAAAAAATATTTGGACAAGTTGAACAAAGAGGAAAAACAGACTTATCACACGCAAAACGTGGCCCATTTCGAAATCTCTTGTTCTTTTATGATAATTTGGATACGTTAGATAGAATGCTATAGAAATAACTACTACTTGATACACCTGTAAGGTAATAGGCAACGAAAGAGTGATAACTACGTAAATTCATCGCAAAAATGTATTTGGACAACCCCATACTACTCTCGAAATAAATGTTTTAGGTACCCTATTGTATACAAAAGCACTCTGCGTGTACACAATCCACACCGTGTCAGGCATAAAGAAGCAGCATGCGGACAAAGTGAGTTGAATAACCTTGAAACTGCTCACTTTAGTTTCAAATTACGTGCGGAAGGTAAAAAGTACTGAAACATAACCAAGCCAAATCTTTAGTACTAATTCTTTGAGTTCTATTCACAGAATGAAGAATGTAGGTTTCATTCCGTGCAGTTAGTTTTCTTGGTTGGCCAGAATAGATTCAATTCCACAATATTTGCTCTGTTTACGTTGCTTTATAATGTATCCAACGGTAAAGCATGACCTGCAAACAAGCTTTCCTTTCCTGACGCGGTGTGGATTGCTTCAATACACTACGTAGACTGCTATTGTACACAAAATGATACCTAGAACATTTATTTCGAGAGTAGTATTGGGTTGTCCAAATACTTTTTTGCGATGAATTTACGTAGTGCTCACTCTCTCGTTGCCTGTTAACTTACAAGTGTATCGAGTGGTAGTTAGTTCTATAGCATTCTATCTAAGGCATCCAAATTATCAGAAAAGAGCTAGATATTTCGAAATGGACCATGTTTTACGTGTGATGCAGTCTGTTTTCCTCTTTGTTGAACTTGTGCAAATACTTTTCTTACCGGCTGTATGTAGTTTCCCTATTTATGGTATATGTTGTATTAGAAACTCAAAATTACGGTATTAACGGTAAACAATAATTGCATCCAAACAGCAGTTTGATGGATATATTTCTTAGTGCAAGTCTACTCCTACTTTTGTGTGAGTCCTTCTTCTCGCTTAAGTTTCTTGTATACTTTTTCTTTACCTTAAATTATGTTTGTATATGACAAAATCACGATGAATAATCCTTAACCCTCGGAACACCAAGATAATTTCATCTTACGGAACGCCAAGATGAGTTATTTTCGACCCATGTATATTTCTCGTACCAAATAAAGTACTTGTTCAAAACCAAGTTATTTTAGAGTATGGGTGTATTCATTGTATTGTATTTATTGCATTATATTGTATATATTTATTGTATTTTTTTTTTCAAATAGATACTACAAAATAATGAAAAATACAGAAAAAATAATACATCATATTATCCTTGTAACCATTTTCATGGCTGCACAAATTGAAGGTACCATGAAATTTTTACTTATTTACACATATAAAGTACTATATATAAAATTACCAGAATCAAACTACCTTACTCTCTCACTCTCAGATGTAAAGCACACCGTATCTGTTGTATTCTGATTCTTGCAAATGAAGCGATTACATTGCTGGCAGTATGCGGAGTAGATCTACTTGTCTTTACCATGACACAAGCAGCATCGTCCACGTTTCTTCGCTCCTTGACTGAGAAATTTTAAAGTGTAGGTCGTTTGGAAAGAGACGTGTGATCATTAGAACCGACAACAACTTGTTATTTTAATATAAAATGACATTTAAAAATAGTTACACAAAATGCCAAGATTTGGTCAAATTGACTCATGCTTGATTTTTTAAAATTACTACACGATAAATGCATGGGACGTAAGATTTTATTTTTCGTCATTTTCTACCATAAGAGTTTTGGACACGTACGTGAAAAATACACAGAATTTGACTCTTCCATTTAATGACTAATAGACAAAAATAATATTTTGACTGTATGGGTCATTTATGACCCGATCTTGGTGATCTGAACGTTAAACGACAGAAAATACGTTTTCATTTTTTCTTTCATTCTTTCTTTTCTTTTCATTTCTTTTCTTACTAAATGGTCTTTATCGATGTTATGCGCGAAACTCCAGAAACAACAGAAGCAATGTACGAATTAACTCCTTTAGCCAGGAGAGGGGTATTATACGTGCTGCAATTTATATAAGTACCGTAGCACACGAGTTTCAGGGAAGAATTTATCAATGAAATAGATTTTCCAAAGGGAGATAAGCTTCGTAGGAAGGGAAAACGAATGACCATGTACTGTTGAAATTGGAAAACCGACTTCATCTTATCATTTGGGCACCCCAATAGGGGGTCCCACTTCGACTTTGGGGGGCCAGAGCCCCCACCCCACCCACCCCGGGATCGGCGCCCTTGGGAAGGTGTAAGTCGAGCTTTGCACGGTTTCTATCGATTTTTTACCATAAACTTTTTTTAAGTTGTGGGGTGCGCTCGAGAATTTGAGGGCTGGCGTCCCCACAGAAGATCTGGCAAAATCACTGATGTTTAATGAAATTATCTCAAGTTAGTTTGTGACACGTGAAACAAAATTTTAACGGATCCTCTTTCTTTAATTAATCATGCGAAGATTGAAGTAATGATTATTATTTTTTTTTTGCCTCGTAGTTAGTTTTCATTTTAAGAGAAAAATCCGAAGAATGAAATACTTAAACAGTTGCGGCGTAAGAAGCTAGCGTTGCCTTCGCCCCGAGCCCCACGTGCCAAAGTTCCCTGGCGGTCGCCGATAGAAGTGAATAATCAATTGTTACGATTAATTATCGGATCACATCGATGGTGGTCGGTAACGCAATAGCTATTCCGTTTCAGGACTCTTACTTGTTCGCTTAACGGTAATGGCTGATGGTGACCTGGTAGCCGTGTGCTTTGGGGCACTAAGCCAGTTCCCCAGCTCGAATCCCGGCTGGGGTATGAATGTGAGTTCTAACTAGCATCGCATTCATAATCGTGATGGGTCGAATTCAAAGTTCATACAGAATATTTTTTTACAAAGTAATGGCTGGCAATCTAAATAACCATTCTTATATATAGGTTAAGGATAGTGACCCCCCCCCCCTCACACACACACCAATTTTCCCGTATTTCTCGGAGTACGGAAAATAATATATTCCGACAAACAGTAGTAGTGTGTACTTACAATTGTGTTCGCGAAAGAACCTCAATCAAGTTCACTTGCCCCGGTTATCAGATTGTCTTACGCTGCCACTGTACTTTAATACCGCTCTTCATTTCTTTTTCCTACTTTTTATTATTGGCACCCCCTAGAGGCTATCTTAGTATCGACTTCAGTAAGCACATCTTTAAGATGACAGTGTCCTTTACACCAAATATAGTTTTGAGATACTTGAAAGTACTGTCTGGTTTTCAATACATTTTACAAGATTAGATTTTTAATACGAGGAGAAAAATATATGGTGCTGCGATTAACCTCTTGGTTGTCACTGTACCAAAAAGACCAGAAAAAAAAACTTGAGGTCAAAAGGATGTACGGAAAATTAAGTTACGAGCAAGAGCGACAATGCTATCGAATATAAATATTAGGTTGCATAACCATACCTAAATTAATCAATTTAAAAAACAATACTATTATCAGTTCACCACCTACTGAGCCCTAACTTTGACAGAATATTTATTAGGTTCGGTTAGAGTCATATAGATGTATTATTCATCGGATTATTATTTCCAACTGCATCCTCGTTATGCAATGACAAATTATTATATTATGCAGAACCGAATGGCAAATATAGGGAGCAAAATGCCATATTTGCACACTTTTTAAAAAATGATTACTCTTACTCTACAAAAGACTGCAATTACTACCACTGACGGATAATATTAATGGCAGAAACTGAGTTTTTTTTTTAAAAATAAACCACCTGGAACAACGTCAGTGCAAAATACTGTAAATAATGGCAACTACTTAAGCTTGGTGAAAATGTATAAAAAAATCAGAGCTTAGTTATCCGTGAACGAATAATAGTTCCGAAATTGTAAATACTTAGGGGAGAGGAAGGGAATGCCGATAAGTTGGGAATGCCGATAAGTTGGGAATGGCGATCGCTCCAGTTTCACCCTCTTCTGTTACGCGTAGAGAAGCCAAACCGGTGCTGCCATCTGCCTTGTGTAACCAAGGTACTTGTGTAGTGTCGAGGAAGTAGTCTGTGAAAAGTGAAGTCTACAGCGTGCAGAAATTTGTTTTTTGCATATTTTCTTATAAAGATCTGTATATTTCAACCCATGGTAATTACACTTTTATTAACTAATATCCTGAAGTTACTGAGTTTGATAAGAAGTGATATTTATGTATAACTCACGGTACACATTTAAATTTCAGATGAACTACCTTTTAGAAAATAACCAGTTAATTTTCAAAATGGCGTAGTGTTGGGAATGACGATCAATGTGATTGGTTTACCAGCACAGTGGACGCCTTTCCCAACAAACATTTGCAATACTTTTCCGGCCGAAAATGTCAAGTATTTGGAAAATGTCAAGTATTCAATAGGAAACTGAGACCTAAGATAGCCTATACGCCTACTTGAGGCAGACACTGAACCCTTGGAATACAGGGATTACTTCAAATTCTTATTTGCTGTAGGTACCGCTGTGATCAATGGTAACTCCAATGGTACCAGTTTATTTGGCAAGTTGAACACAAAACTGTCCATGTTGCATCTAAGGCCTGACGCCTATCTTGCTTGGAATTACCGCAGCGAAATATAAACATTGAGTGGTGAAAAGCACGTCGTAGTTCGCTCGTGGGATGACCTACGAGTGGACTAGACGTGCTTTACATTTCATTTAATATATTTTGCTGCGCGGAAATCCATTTTCTGGACATATAACTAAACCTTATTGCAAATGGGCTTACATCACTTTGGCTTTCATAGACTCAATTTTCTACAAACCACATATGGAACTTTAAGTGCTTAACAAGGTTATATTGTGATCGCCATTACCAACATGCGATGGGAATAGCGATCGGAGTAGTACTTTGCTTTTTTTCTCTTGATACTAAAGAGTTGTAAGAGTTATCCTCGTTTTATGTTACACACTTATTGTAGAAGAATGCTAGCATGTATCGACCAGGTTTGTTCAATACAACTGCGTCACAATCCTTTTTTCTTAGCTGATCGCCATTGTCCATCTCTCCCCTAAAATACTGCTGAAACTATAAACTTTTACCTAGTCTCATTAGATAACAATTAACAGGAATTCAAAGATTTTCCTTGAACATGTTGCAACTGAAGAAGTGAAACCTGTAATGCTTTTAGGATCAGAAATCTTAGTGCAAAGAGATAGATGAATCCGAACAAAAACACCAGAGGTGCAAAAAGTGGAGCCAAGTTCTTTAGCCCTAAAAAGGTGTGAAATGGGAGACGGATGAGCCAAGTTCCTTGGTGACAGCATGTAACAGGAACAAAGGAACTTGGCGCGAGCTGGCAACAGCCTTAAGGTTG
>JAGDQP010008134.1:0-19480 GCA_022664845.1 Lepisma saccharinum
TAGTCAAAAGTCCAGCGTCGTACTGACTGCTCTAAATTTACAGTTAAAAGAAAACAGAATAGAGTGTTATAATGGCTGAATCCCTAAGATATTTTTGGTGAAGCTGAGATTTTCAGTATATACATATATATATACCAGGGTGAGTCATTTGTTCGTAGCGTTGGGTGGCCCCGCCCACTCGATCCCGGAAAACCATGTGCAACGTGTAGAACAGGTGAAAGTGGTGGTAACAGAAAGCGTATCATGTGTCTGTCTGATCACAGCGCTAACGGTGTGTGGGAGAAACTACGCGTTGAATACACAGTTGGCAGGACAATGGCTGAGGAGAAACTTGTATGTCGTGTGCTTCTGCGCCATTACTGGAAAAAGGGGTTGAATGCAGCAGCAGCCAAGGAAATTTGTGCCGTAGAAGGTGAAGGTACTGTCCACCCGTCCACAGCTAGAAAGTGGTTTCAACGTTTTCGGTCTGGTGACACCAGTCTCGACGACAAGAACAAGAGTGGACGCCCTGTGAAGACAGATATCGATGCCCTCCTGAACGCTGTTGAAGGAAACCCAGGAACCAGAACTCGTCAGCTGGCAGATGAGGTTCAGACATCACAAACCAGTGTCGTTCGTCATCTGCATCAACTTGGGTTTCGCTCCAGGCAAACGAGAATGGTTCCCCATGATTTGACTCCCGCTCAAGCTCAACAACGCGTGACCCTGTGTGAAGAACTGCTTCGAAACCCAACTGAAGACAGGTTTTGGCGGCGGATCATCACGAATGATGAAAAGTGGATCTTTCTTCGCTATCCTGACACCAGGAAACAATGGCTTCGAGCAGGTACCGAGGCGCAGCCAGTGGTTCAAAGAGGGCGGTTTGAAGAGAAGACAATGCTGTGTGTGTGGTGGAATTTCGAAGGTCCGGTGCACTGGGAGCTCGTTCCACATGGTCGTGCCGTAGATAGGACATTGTATGCTGAACAGCTGCAACGGGTATACGACATTGTGCGCCGTCGCCATCCAGCACTGGTGAACCGAAACCGACTGCTCCTCCAATTTGACAAAGCTCCATGCCACAGGTCAAGAAGAGTCCGCCAGCACATTTCTGACATGGATAGCGTGGACATTTTACCAAACACCCCCTACAGTCCCGACCTTGCGCCATCTGATTTTCATGTTTCGTTCCATGGCACACTTCCTGCGGGGCAGACAATTCCATTCCGTGGATGATATGACAACTGGCTTTACTGAGTTCTTTGCTTCAAAGCCTGCAGTCTGGTATCGTCAGAGGCTTGTGTCACTGGTGGACCCGAGAAGGACCATACAGTGTGATGGGATGTACACTTCTGTGGTACAGGGGGAGGTGGGTGCTGCACATTATCCATGAAAACGCTACGAACACATGACTCACCCTGGTATATATATATATATAATATTCAGCCGTTTTCTATCCAATGATGGATGAAGGTCTCCCCCTTTCCACAGTCTGGATCTGCTGCTATTCTAATCCATGTAGCTCATGAAAAACGCTTGATTTTATCTACCCATTTTGCATTTGGACGTCGTCTCGGTCGTTTCTTTTCTCTAGGAATCCAATGTAGTACATTTGTCGTCCATCGTCCATCTGTTCATCTTGCTATATGACCGGCCCATTTCCACTTCATCTTCTTCCAGTCTTGATTACATCCTCTACCTTTGTTTGTGCGCGAATCCATTCATTTGTATTACCGTCCCTCCTGGTTATTCCTAGCATGCATCTCTCCATTGCTCTTTGTGTGACTCTCAATCTTTGAGTCGTTTGCGCATTCAGTGTCCAGGTTTCACAGCTGTACATCATCACAAGAATGATTATAAATTTTACGCTACAAACACATTGGCGGTATGCTTTTGAAAATAAAGTGTAGTCATCTAAACGAACTCCACGCCATTTTACATCTTCTTTTTATTTCATCAGTCAACTCGGCATTCGATGTTTTTAGCTGGCCTAGGTAAACATACTCATCAACTATGCCCATTGTCTCTCCGCTAATCTTTATTTCCCTTTTTGCAGCATGTTGATTGTATATTACTTTTCTTTTACTTAAATTCATTTTAAGGCCTATTATTTTATCGAACTCTCATTACATAGTTCTTCCATCCTGGATTGTAGTTCTTCTGCACTTGAAGCAAACAGGACTGTATCATCAGTGTCCAAAAATACTTTGTCCAAAAATCTTTGAATTAGAACAATACTCAATTATGTTAAATAAATATTTCATTTTGTAATATAACAATGTCCTGGTTTCAAACCAACGCTAAATCTGTAATAGATTGATATAAAAAAGTAAACTTATCCCTTGAGCGATGCGCGCGCACCATAATGCACTCCACATATTCTCGACTTACGGTACTGAGGTGGGATGTTTAGTCCCACACTCGACCGCCTTTACCTCTCACGGTGCCCAGAAATACTAAGGACACTCTGGTACTCAATTTGATATGACGTTGAGTGCACCTCAGAATGCCAGGCATGGGAACACTGCGAGAAAAGTCTCTAGTGCCCTGACGGGGATTTGAACCCGGGCTGCCCGATTTGTAATCAGACACACTACCGCCTGAGCCACGGCGACTCTTCAACAACCATTTACAAATTCCACCACACATTAGAATGATTTCTCTCGGAAATCGTAAGAAGATATCAAGTCAGAAGTACCGGTACCTCTTAACGAGAAATAAAAAGAGAAAATGAATTAATTTTCTTATCTTCAAATATAAAAAAGTACAATATTAATTTCAGTTCTTGTCTGTTACTATATCATACGGTCTCCACTCCTTCAGTCAACGAACACAACTGTGAAACTATGATACAATGAAATTAATTATATTGACTTTAAAAGACCTTTAAAATTCAGTAGAATGACAAAAACAAATGTCGAGTGCTGTTATATACTCCCTTAAATTTTGTTTTACAAACTTATCTTGTTATTTATACTGTTAACAATATCCAATCAAATTTGTTTAAGCTGTTTTTTATAACACATCTCTAACATAAAATCGATTAACACAAAGATTTAGGATATCTTAACGAAATACTTTATTGTTGTAAGAATCAAAAAGAAGAAGCAATGAGTTCAACAAAATGTTTTAACACAGTTAAAACTGTTCCTTCAACTTTCTAGTAAGGCATATTAATTCAAGTGTTAAAATAAAGTACATTTACTCACAAGGAAATATATGGTTGTTATTTAATGTGATGCAATTACATAAAGAAGGATAGAAGCTAAACATCTATTTTTACCTGAAACTAATGTCTCATATGCTGAAAATGTTGGGATATGCCTAATGCGATTAACGTAATCTGACGCGAAATATGAACCGTTGCTCCCGTGGAATATGCCATGGGTGTGGCCACTTGTCAGCCACAATCCACTAACCAGTAACCAGTAATCCCTTCCCTGTCTCGAACCCTACCTCACCACTTAAGCCACATCAGATGAGATCTTCATATATCCTCGCGTACCACATATCTTGGTTTTAAAATTTTCACAATGCAAGCGAAATCAAGTTTAATTCATGATTCAGTGTGTACAAACAACACAAAATTTTGAGGAAGTCAGGCACCAATTTGAGAGATAAAATTGTAGAACATTTATACTGGTAATTTATTAGTTATCATACTCTTACTCAACTAACTGATAACAGATTTCGCATTTTAAAAGTTAGTGTATTTACTGTTGCGATTGTAGTAACTTTTCATCTTCTTATTTATTATTAGCTCAAACACACAGAACACAATATATAGTTTAGTACAAATTAGATCGCCGTAATATATTTAAAATATGTTCCCAATATGAAATGCAAATAGATTTGGCGCGATTAAAATGTGCAATTTCAAACAGCTGAGATATCAACAATTCAAGGTATACTGAATGTTTCCAAGCGGACTCAGGCCGGGAAAGGGGAGGGAAGGATGAAGCGACCAGAGCCTTACGTGACGTACCATCCCTACATTATCCTAGTGAAACTGAGTGAAAACTGTGGAAAACCTCAGTCATGATGTTTGGTCACGAGGATAATTCGTTTAATATGATTGTTCTGGTACGTAATCACAATAAATAAATTGTTTCCACTGGGGCTCATACATAGTTTGAGTTAGCTAGCCTTGCACTAATTGTGTGGCATAAATTAAGCATATAGACTATATCATTCCATGCGAAAAAAATCTCATCGCTATTGTTAAGCAAGTAACGTTCTTGTAGGTTAGATTACTAAACTGACATAACGGCAATAGTTTAATTTACTGGGTTGCGTACAGTTAGTAACTTTATAATAGTAATGTAGTACTTTAGGCGAGGTGTTGCCCAAATCAGAATACACTAGTACACAGCACATACACCTATTTGAAGTGCAGTAATTTATCAGTTAGTTCAGTAAATGTATAACGACACATTTATTGTCAGGCATCATTAGGAATCAATTATATAATTAACATCCAACAGTACAAGCATGGATTCAAACATCAATATCTAGATCACACTTCATTTTCAAATAATCAACCGTTATTTCACAGCCACAATATGTACGTTGCATTATCATAAAATTCTGCACAAAAATATAATATATGAAATCCGTGACACTTCGTATTTCGAATCTTCAATATATTTCTTAAAACATTTTAATTTTTTAAATAATAATAATATTAATTATATTATAAACTATTAGTAAGAAACAAAATTGAATATGCATTAGTCATCTGGAATACAAATACTATTGCCGTCAAAGAAAAACCTGATGACGTCCAAAAGTTCTTTTTTAGAATTTTATGCTATAGATTTAAGTTGGAGTACGAACATTGGAACCAAAACTTTGAGATTGAGTTTTGTACTTAAGAAGATACAAAATAAATATAAAATTTATAGATGACTTGTTTAAAATAATTCAAAGTAGTTACCTGCTGGAAAAATGTCACATACAAGTTCCCTCACGTAGGTTAACAAAGGAATTATTTTTTTAGGATTCTTGACAAATCACATATTTTGTTAAACAGAATGATGACAACGTATAATATTTATCTAATACTTAGTAGCTAATTTTCTATTTTTTATAATTGCTTAAGTGATTGGCTTATCTTTAACTTGTTTTATACATTTTTATTGTGATTAATTGTCAACTATCCCTATATTCCTTCAGAATTATACCATGCAGATTTCAGGGCGCTCGTACCAGCCTTTGTAATGTTTATCCATATCCAGAATGGTGGTGACAATTTTGTATGTTTATTATGAAATACTTGGGAGAATGTGTTTTATAAACTAAATGATAATTATTCTATCCTGATGTTCTGTAACCCGATATAATTTGCATTATCTTTTAACATGTGCTGTATTGGTTCTATACTACACTTGTATATCTGTTCATAGCACATTAATAAAGATTATTATTATTATTATCGTTTCTCGCCCTTTGGCCCCATGGCTACTCTAACTCTATAAGGCTATCCTTTCATTACCTGGCAAATTCCAACTTAAGCGTGGCTGTTCCTTTCCTTCACGTGGTAGGGTTCGACACGGTAGTCAATCGGTTAGGCTACTTAGAGTAATTGTGTGCTACAGAAGAGCTCTTTCTAGCTAAAAATGACTAGTAGAACTTCATCCTCAATCCAATCCATTTCACACCTTTCTCACCTGTGATATTTAAATGGGTCGTAAGATCAGGTCTTATTTTTAATGGGTCCTCTGGTAGGTCGATAAAGTGATTGTGAATTTTTAATTGTTGTGAGTATTTGTGAGTTTATTAGTATTGAATCTTTCTATGTGACCACGATAGAAGGATCATAGCTGAAATTTAAAGTTGTTATTTGAATTTCAATTCAAAGATTTTAATTTTATTGTTATTAGTTATTAGGTTAACGATATGAATGAAAATGACTCCCAGTGCAGAAAATTGCCCTCAGTGTACTCAGCCAATATATGGTAGACAAAATCGTTAAAATGTAATATTTGTAACTACAAATAGCACGTATCATGTTTGGGTTATTTAAATCATCACATTACTACAGTGCAAAATCGGTATTCAAATGCGAATCTTATAGAAATAAAATGAAAAGTACTAGAGATAAAACGCTGAGCACATCTATAAATATAGATACGACGAATATCAGTAACACTGTCTCTGAGATATACACAGGCAGTAAAATGATGGAACAACACAGAACGTAAGATATCTATTAGATTGAAAGTACTTAAAGGTCTTGGTAAGTTTATATATATATATATATATATATGACGTCCAAATGTAAGATGGGTAGATGAAATCAAGCGTTTTTCAGGAGCTACATGGATGAGGATATCAGCAGACCGAGATATGTGGAAAGAAAAGGGAGAGGTCTTCATCCAGCAGTGGATAGAAAACGGCTGAATATGATGATGATGATATATATATATATATACATAAATATATAATATTAAAAAATGTAGATTAGTAAAGCAAGAATTAGTTACTTTCAAAGAAGAAAATGCTAAACTAAAAGACGTATTACAATATAAATCTTGTAAATGTGCTATTAAACAGAATAACTGTCAGCGTGTATGTAAAGAATAGAATGAAACTTAAATGATTTTCCTGGAAAACGGACATTAGTTAAAGGTGGTGCATTATTACCTGAAAGTGTAAACGAAAGTAACAATGAAATTTTGGTATGGACAGCAGTTGTATCCGAAAACATCAAAATAATGGAAAACACAATGAAAAATAATAAAAGAAACAATAGTGTTTCAAATGTTACTCGTGCATTATATAAGGCATCAAAGAGTCAACGTAATTGGAATTATGGTCGTAATCAAACCAAAACTGATTAAGTGACGAATAGAAGAAAATACCTATTTGTGACACATTTTATCCCTTCAGTCTCAGAAGAAATGACAACTGACAGTTGAGAAACAAAATATAAAAAGTTTTAGGTGTACTGAACTAAAAACCAACTATAACACATATTCTTCATGTAGAGGTGAATAAAGATGATTTCCATAATATAAGTAATCCAAACATTTGGCCAAAGGAAATTTTGATTAGACCTTTTCATAGAAAATTTAAAAAGCTGTCAAATAATGAAACACCCGTAAATTGAATTACAACCGAAAATATGAATAGTAAAGCACAAAAGGATATTTAAAAAACAAAAGAAATAGATGATTATCAAGTATTTGTTTCAATACGGAAAAGGTCTAAATGGTTAATAAAGAGACGCTATGTAGAAAATACACAAGAAGAATGCCGAACTGATCGTACAAAAGTTTGGAAATATATACATAAATTCACTAAAAATCCTGATGAAATATCAGGTATAGAGGTAAACTATGAAATTATTACTGATAAAAAAATAATAAAAAAAACAGAGGTCCTGGGTAACTATTTTCAATCAATTTATGAACCTTACAGAAATATAAATAATAGATAAGATAGTATAGGAAATGCAATGAGTAATGTTATCAAATTACGAACAACTGAGGTTAAGGATGTACTCTTGGCGATTAAGTCTTTACGGAATAAAACTTCCCCAGGTATAAATCAGATCCCAATATTTATAATGAAAGGTACTAGTGCATTAGTAGCTCCTGTATTGGTATTTATATTTAACTGGAGTTGGTCTGTAGGTACATATCCGGTAAATTGAAAAACAACTCTCGTAATTGCCATTTCTAAAAATGGTGGGAAAAGACTTCAAGCCAATAACTATAATGAACATAATACCTAAAATTTGAGAAAATAATTTTAAGTACATATATAACTACTGTATGTTGAAAAGTAGTTCTCTGCAAACTCACATAGATTTATACAAAAGCGATCAATAACTACAAATTTAACACTTTCTAAATCAGACCTATAGTAGAACAAAGAGATCAAGTAGATGTGATTTATGTTGATTTTCTGAAGGCGTTTGATAAGTTGTCACATTCGATTTTACTAAGCAAATTTCATATATTTTTTTGCTTTTCCTCTGATTCTATAACATGGTTTTACTCATATCTCAGTGACAGGAAGTTTAAAGGCAAATACAAAAGTAGTATACATCAATATACTCAGTAACATCTGGAGTTCTTCAAGAATTCAATTTGTTTCCACTATTAATATACGAGTATTTATAAATGATCTTTCGTCAAAATTTGTCTCCGATGCATTTATGTATGGGGATGATATGAAGATATTTAAACAAATAAATTCTTTAAAATACCACAATGTATTACAGGAAGATTTGAATACAGCAATTAAATGGTCTACAATATACCAAATGCTGTTGAATTTTGAATTATAGTATCTAAAAGAAAAAAAAATAAGTTTATTAAAATTGGTAGCACAAAATTTCAATGATATAAATATATGTAAAATGCTTTACTGTGCTCTCGTTAGAAGCCAGTTAGAATGTATTAGCTTTGTCTCGAACTTTGAAAAAATATCTGATATTTTCTTCAATCTTCAAGTTACTTGCCGTGAGTGAAATGGAAATTTAAACCTACTTTAAACTTTACCTCCCTTCAGGAAATTAGAAAAATATTTGGAATGTTGAAACTGATTTACCGCAGATTGATATCAGATGTGATCTTTTATAAGTCTCTTCATGGTAGACATTGCATTATGAATGTAATAAAAATAAAGGTTCTTAGATACATCTCACGTAAATGTGACCTATTTTGCCCAGTTAATTATTGTATTGTGCTAATGCAAAGATGTGCAAAAATGTTACCAGATTATCTCATATTATTGATATATTTGATAAATAAACTCAAACATATTTAAACTAACTTTAAAATTTCGACTTTGGAAAACAGATTAAATTAGTGATTAATTTAATTACATTGTTGAAATGTTAACATTTAAAATTTTGAGTCTTACTAACTTGCAAAGAATATTTGGAATTTTTAATGACTCTTTTGTTTTGTTTTAATTTAATTTTAGTGAAACATAACATAGTATTGTTGTAGGATGTTGCATGACAATAATTGTATGTTGTTTGCAAACCTAGCAGCATAGAATACCTGTCCAATATTGGTCCGATTCTGGGCCAGTAACAGCCAATATTGATCAAGGCTGGCCCAATATTAGGCCGATATTGGCCCAATATCCTGTGCTGTTAGGAAATTCATATACTAGTATAATGTAGTAAGCATTGCATGAGATGGATATGGTAATGTTTGTATTATTTTTTTAAACGGTGACGTGTAGTGGCGTTTGTATGCTGTTTTGTGTTTTACATGCACAATAATTTCGAAATGAAAGTTGTTATTATTATTATTTTGTCTCAAAACTGCTGACATTCTACCGCAAACATGAACTTCATTCATTCCGTTCGGATTATCAAAGACATAGAATATAAGTATTACTACGTCATGCGCACCAATCATTCATAGTAATGTAGTAGTAGTACGAACACAGAAATAATAATAATAAATACAAATAACATTTTTATTTTTTTAAAATGTGAAATGTTTCTTTTTGTACTCATCACGTTGCATAAAAACATTCTTGCCTATGCCGGTACGATTATCTCTAGCTAAAATGCTCGTACTATCACACCTTTATTACGGGGATGACCTTACGAATGAGCTATCCAGACGACTACATGTCCAAAATGCATGCCTTCCTTTTATTTTTGACCTAAGATACTTGGATCATCTTTCGCCGTACTTTAATGAATTAGGATGGCTCCGCTTACACGAACGTCGTAAGTCCCACAAGCTTGTGCTCCTATACAAAGTACTAATAAATAAGAATCCAGTCTATCTTTTCTCACGCTTCCAGCAATTATGCGATTTCCATAAATTTAACGCGGGATTACGCAAGTCTACCCTTCTCTCAATTACAAGGCATAACTCAAACTTTTTCGCTAATCTTTCACAGTCACCTCTTGTAAACTTTGGAATAGTCTCCTTCACTCGATCAGGGACATGGATTCACTGGCAATGTTTCAGAAAAGTGTTGAGAATAGGGTTGCCAACTTTTGAAAATGGAAATACCGGACACCCTCCAGGAGTACGTATACTCTTAAGATTGTGACATCTTCGCTAGTCAAAAATGTGAACAACCTGAGTTTCCGCCAGCATTTTCAGTTGGGGGGCGGTGAAGTCAAAATTGAGAGTGTGTAAGTGAAGTTTTGTACAGTTTCTATCGATTTTTTACACCAAAACTGTCAAGGTTGGGGGGTGTTGTCGAGACTTTAGGGGGTAAACACCCCCCACAAGGGTGGTCTGGCGGCAAAGTGATTACTTCACATAAAATTGAGCGATTCGGAACAATTGAATTTAATAACATTAATTACTTTTGAAGCATTTATTAAACTTCCAGTTTACCAGTTTTGGTTGAGTCGGCACCTGTAATTTTTGTAGTCTACCAACAATAATACATCGTACTTTAAAACAAAAAAGCAAATATAATTATGGCATGCACAAAATATACTTGATAAATAAGTCTTAGCTTCGCTCTCCTATACTCTCAATGGCTTGAAGAACGTAAAAATTATAAATTTTGTACTAGAAAATTCCAAGATACAAGGTCTCATTCTTGCTGCAATGAATCTTGCTGCTTAAGAATCTTGCAATGAAATGCGAAATTAAAATTATTAAAAAGTAGCAAATGGGGCAGTTATGGGAGCGACAATAAAATTGTTATCTGAATTGTCAAGCATTGTTGAGTAGCTCTAAATCTGTGGAGTGGGGAGAGATAATAAAAAAACAAGAGTTTGTTGCGTAATAAAACATCCTCTGTCTTGAGAAATCAATTAATACGATTGAATATAATGACAGATAGGCTTATTTTTCAAGTTTACACTTTATTTTCAAAGAAAAAAATATGTTTAGAAATTTTTTAATGGCTAATAAAAAGGCCAAAAATGGCAAGAGTTTCATAAAGTAAGCTATATTTAAGGCTATGAGCATTTCACATATTTGTATGACAAAATGCCTCTCCAAATATGCTAGATTTAGCCAAAAATAGACCAAATTGGCATCACTGCCACCTTGCAAACGATAATATTACTGCGACGGAACAACAAATTAGTTGAGGAATGGAATTGCGCTAGGGCCGTGATCAGCCGGTTGTCAAATGCGGTTCAATTTAGAATTCAGATTCAACTAAATCTAAAAACACTGAACTACATACAAGAGTGTATGTCTGACGAGGATCTTTGCTAGAAGGTCGAAACGTTACATGTAATTTATATTTTTACGAATAGTATAGTCTTGCTCAGCAGTTCAGTGTTTTTGATCTTAATTGCAAGATGTGCAACTATGTTTTGTTGTCAACTAAATCTACTTTCCACGGAATTAAAAAATAATATGAATAGAACAGAGAATAGGAATAGTAAGAGGAAAAATTACTGGACATTTAAGGTCGTACCGGACACCGAAGAAGGAGGTCAAAGGCCTAACCGACCGGTAAAATACCGGACGGTTGGCAATCCTTGAGGAACTGTTTACTATAGCCCAGGAAATAAAGGGAAAAAAAGGGCAATGGCCGGGAACAATTAGAGAAAGCTGAATTTTTTCCAGTTGTACATCATTACTAGATGTGCATTTTCTCAAAAGTCCCTGCCCCTTCCCCTTGTGCAGAGGCGGCGTTTGGAGATGGCAAATGGGGCAACCGCCCCAGGCCCCGCGCTTAGGGAGGCCCCGCGTTCCGAGTTGATATTTTTCTTACTCAATGATATAAAAGTTGATTTGTAAAAAAGTTTAGAAATAAACTAATTTGTATAGTTTCCATGCGAAATGTAATGTGAAATGGAAATGAATAAAGAAGCACTTGTAATTAGCAATGCAGTTTTTAAAATATATTGTACTTTCTTTAAATAAATTATGTCGGATTTTTTTTTCATAAGAAACCGTTGTTCATTAAAGAAGATAATATTTAGTAATAAATTTAGGGTTAGGAATGAAAGGAAGAAGTGAGAGGAAGCATTTAGGGGAAAGTTGCTTACTGCTTTATCGGCTTTAGATGTAACATTTCGGCGCTCAGCGATTTTTACTTGTACTTTGGCCCCGCGGGGTCATTATTGCCCTAGGCCTCGCGCTCACCTAACGCCGCCTCTGCCCTTGTGCTTTCCCACCAATCCCCGCCCCCCCCCCGAAGTACAAATTTACAGACTTCTAGAAATTGTATCATATCTCCGTAACTAAGAGACATAGCGATATGATTCCTGTTTTGTTATAATTCCTAGATGACACGCTACAAAAATGATTATCATGCGTGTTGCGCTATTGCTAGTAGTTTTACCGTAATTTAGATCCAAACGCAAAATATGGATATTTTGCTTTCAATATTTACACATTTTACGGTGTAGTTTGTTTAAAACTCACAATATCAAAAACCTGTTCGAAATAAAAGTTGTTGCCTGTTTCATAAGCTTTAAAGTGATGCATATATCAATATGGTTGAACCATTACTGTGTTATCTATTGATTTAGCAATGACGCGCAACAGCGCGCGAACAATGCTTTTCCTTCTATGTGTGCCCTATCCACATTAGGCAGTTGTGAGCTGTCGATTACAATATATCTTTGCTGTGTAGTGGCAAGTAAATAGATGATGAATTGATAGTGTATTTTGACGGTCTTTTCATTTGATATATCACGTACCCAGATAGCATGCCAGCTTGCAACAAGGTTGTCCGTCACTTCCGTCGAGCTTGTTAAGCTTGATATTGTGTTGAACTTAATAACCAAGCATGAAATAAACTTTCTGGAAAAACAAGTGGTTTGGTTGTTATAACGAAGCTAATTCAAGCTTGTTGCAATCAGCAACAAAGCGAGGAATCTTGTCGAACTTTAATTATTTTTTTTTTGTTGCACTTTCACTGTCGTCTCAGTGCACTGAAGTTCCATCACGTGCCACGCCTATTTCTACGTTGTCTAATCATCCCCAATTACTATAGCTGCCTGCGATCTGATTACTTGGACTAAGTATAAACAATGCTATGAATTTGAATTCGGACGTGTGATTCCATGGTCTAATGACTATAGCATCGGATTAGTGTGCTAATGGCTCTCGGTTCTATTCCTATCCAGAACGACGTTTTTATTTTTGTAAGAAGTACAATTTATTATCCTTTCTTGTCCTGGCAAGGATACTTCAATCTTGATTTTTGTAAACTAGAGTGCTTAATGCGGTATTGTTTAAACATTTTGGCTTAAAATTCTAAACCTGCATCAAGTCATCATTCCACTTATCAAAGCAAGCCTGATTAACTTTTGAGTCAGGGTGAAATTGTTATGTGGGTAGTGAAATAAAAGAAATTTTAAACTATTTCTTTGCTAACGAAAAGCAAATAAAACCTCATAGAATGTATTACGATAAGGTCAGTCATATTAGTTGAAAATTTAATTTAGTTGATAATTTTAATGTTTATTATAGCTCATCTTTGATGATGATGTATTGTCAATTCAATGCTGCATGTTATGTTTATTATCTTCTAGCAGAGCGTGGTAATCGATTACCGTTGTAAAGAAACTGTCAGGATCTTCTGAAACATTACGTAGCGGAATGAATGATTTAAACTTCACAAATAAATACAATAAAAGAAGAATGGTTGATTTAGATTTATTGTGTGTTCTAAGTGGGATATAACTTGAAAGAAAAACTGTAATTGTGGAAAGATAATTACGGACATTATTGAGGTTAATGTGAAATGAAACAATGGACTGCACGAAAAGTTGGAAGGAGAAAGAACTATTCGGGTTCACAGTTCATCCTTTTTCCTACCCTATTCCTGTCGGAGCCATAGATGCCTGAAGGTCATAATTCAATCCAACATAGGTGGATCAAATGTGATGATGATCACCAGCTGAGTTTTTCTATCTTGATCTGCTGTCAAACACAATGGGGTGTAAATAGTACTAGGATGAAAATTTATAAATTATACTGGTTTTATGCACATCGATTCACTCTTGTCATAGTTTCTAATAAGCAAGAAATTCCATCCATATTGTTTGTTTAATCCTACAAGCTGCATCAAATCAAATTACACTCTCCACAAAGACCAAAAATGATGTTTTGCCCGTCAGACTTGCTATCAATAAAATCTGGGTATATACTTCAGTTGTAGGCCATCATCCTCTGTATATCTTCTCGTATGATGTTGGTTGCACATAATACTATCCTTAACCGTCCAGTAGCAGGGGTGGTTTTCCTGTTATTATATCACTGATACATGATTTTATGAGCCGTGTCCGATAAGCAGAGTACATTTTCCCTCCTAGAAACATTTATACGATCTTTAAAATGTTATTAAAGATGTTTGTATATGACAGCCATCCTCTTGACCAGATACAAGTGTAATAGTATCTTTTAATTCATTCAGAGTATACTGGCATTCGTCAGTTTCATATGTACTCACATAACATACAAAATGAATTACTGGATTCTATTTTGGTCAAGTCCAATTGTTTTAATTCTTTAAAAAAAAAATCTCTGGAATCGTTTCCATGGCACTGCATTTCTGGCACTCACAGTAAGAAGCCTAGCCCTTACCCTTTATTCCCGCTCGTCATTTCGTAAGTCACATTTCATGATAAAATTTTCGCTCATTTCTTAAGTCACAACCATATAAAAACATTTCTTGTGCTTTCATGCAGTTTGAATACTGAATTCTTTCCCACAAATGATGCAATTTCTTTTTAAAACAAACGTTGCTTCTGAGGTCCTTAAAAAGTTGAATATGTTGAAAGATAATATGGGTTATCGGTCTGCATTGATTTATAATCAGCTTTGATGTTAGTATGCCTTGAATAGCTCTGCATGGACGCGTTGTGAACCCTCTCCTTTCAACTTTTCATGCAGTGCATCTATTCATTTCACACTATCCTCAATAATATCCGTAATTCTCTTTCCATGATTACAATTTCTTTTTCAAGATATTCCCACTAAAAGCACAATAAATCAAAATCAACCATTCTTCTTTTATTGTATTTCTAATAAATAAGTAATTTGATAAGTTTAATGCATTCATTCCCTTACGTAAATTCTCAAAAGATGCTGATAAAAGTTTCTTTAAAATGATAACTGATTACTACGCTCTGACAAAAAATAATAAATATAGCTTACAACTTTCAATTGAAAATATTACATCAGAGTTAAGTTTTACTAAAAAGTGCAATTACAAACTAAAATGTAGTTTCCAAATAATAGAAATATGACTAACCTTATCGTAATAAATTCTATGAGATTCTATTTTATCTTGCTGAGTACAAAAATAGCTTACAATTGAAGTACCTACCTTCTTTCTCTTATTTCACTACCCACATAGCAATTTTGACGTGATTCAACCTTGTTGCAAGCTGGCATGCTATCTGGGTACGTGATATATCAAATGAAAAGACCGTCAAAATACACTATCAATTCATCATCTATTTTACTTGCCACTACACAGCAAAGATATATTGTAATAATCATCGACAGCTCACAACTGCCTAATGTGGATAGGACACATATAGAAGGAAAAGATTTGTTCGCGCGCTGTTGCGTGTCATTGCTACCTCAATAGACAACACAGTAATGGTTCAACCATATTGATATATGCATCATTTTAAAGCTTATGAAACAGGCAACAACTTTTATTTCGAACAGGTTTTTGATATTGTGAGTTTAAAACAAACTACACCGTAAAATGTGTAAATATTGAAAGCAAAATATTCTTATTTTGCGTTTGGATCTAAATTACGGTAAAACTACTAGCAATAGCGCAACACGCATGATAACCATTTTTGTAGCGTGTCATCTAGGAATTATAACAAAACAGGAATCATATCGCTATGTCTCTTAGTTACGGAGATATAATACAATTTCTGGAAGTCTGTAAATTTGTACTTCGCGGGGGGGGGAGCACAAGGGGAAGGGGAGGGGACTTTTGGGAAAATGCACATCTAGTAATGATGTAGCAATTGGCGAAAATTCAGCTTTCTCCTAATTATTCCCGGCATCAAACCTTTATTTCCTGGCCTACTAATTTAATGTCTCACAAGGCAGAGTCGAGCGAGGTTTCCTTCAGGTTGGATTCATCTAGAACTGCGTCATTTATCTTGTGTGTATGTGTGGTTTAGGTGTAGGTGTGTGTGTGCGTGCGTGCGTGTTTTCGTGTGGTAGTTGTAATGTGTTGGTGGTAGTATTTATGTTGCTAACATTTGTATCCATTTTTTAATCAGTGTTTATTACTTTTATCCCTTGGATGAATAGTGAAAGCATCACATATAAAATGTGGGCAGCTGAGTTACTATTAGTTTAGCTGTCAGTTATTATTTAATGTGCTGCCATTGCTAAAGTATTGTTGTGTTTGTTTTCTTTCCGTATCTTTTTCTTGTAATGAATGTGTGTTTTTTTTTTCTCTCTCAGTTCTCAAGTATAATTATCTGCTATGTGTTTTTATATGATATAATGTGCACTTACAAAAATAGCTTCTGGTCTAGCGATCTTAATAAATAAGGCGAAATAAAATAAATAAATCTTTTTTTTAAAGTGCACGTACTCCCTTTACCCTCTAGACTTAACGAAGATATTTTGTAAATGCTATTTAAATTAGGTAATCAAAAGTTATCACGAAGAATATTTAAAATGCTAAATGTTTTAACTTTTCGAAAAATTTCTAGTACTCTCGAAGTAATTGCTCAAACCTTTCCCTAGCAAACAGAAGGTAAATAAACATTACAGCTTCGTTTGCTACGTTGTAAATTAATATTATGAATTGGAAATTACAAATATTAAAGATTTCTTGTGATAAATTTATAGATTTATAAATGCAGAGCTAGACCATTGTATTCTAACATAAGGTACGTGGTGTAAGAATAAATACGTTACATGTCTTACTCTTTGAAATACTGAAAGTTGCTTTTCTGTTGAATTGGTAGAAGTATACAGGTCTTTTGCTCACAAGAAATTTCGGAAGCAGGGAAGTAACCCTCAGAGAAATGTTTCCAGACAACAACACCGCAGAGCATCTCTAGTCCTTGGGGCAATGTTTTCGTTGCCAGCTCCTAGTAACAAACAACCCATGCTCTTCGAGAAATTGAAGATGGTTTGCCTTGAGCAGCCAATTCTACACCAGTTTTCTTCACGAGGACAAATTACAAGAAGGAAATAGCCTCAATAAACTGAGGAACACCGGCAGATCATTTATTTTTTTCTTCGATACCGAGTTCATTCATTAGTTATCTATATCCACACTTTATATCTAAATATTTCCGATGAATATGTTCGTGAGCAATTATTTAAAGCACGTAGGACTAAATGTTACAATATAGACTAGATATCCAAGGCTACAAAGACTACTAAAATTAATTCCATGTATGCAACACAAGAAAAAAGGAATTGAAATTTTGGCATCTACTGGCCATAAACCAATCAAACTTCAAAATGTCAGCAACTCTGAATCATACCATATTATAATAAATTTAACTTATTAGCAATAGATTGAAAAGAAAAATTTAAGTTCAGAAGTCAAAACTATTCCTAACATCAATAGTATAAAAGCGAAGATTATTATTAATCTTTAATATTAGCCTTTAATTCGCGAATCTATCTGTTTCTAAGCCACTCACAAATGAGCTAAAAATGCATCTTGACCACAAAAGCAGCAATACTTTGAAAGATCATAACTACCAAAAACCTTATTTACAGTCGCACTATATTTATTATTATTATCATTATATTTAATCAATGGAGAGAACTATCGAAAATTTACTACATTTCTCATGCTCGTATAAAGTGTTAATTAGATCCAAGTTAGAACACACTTCTGTAAATTGTATTCCTTTACTAATACAGTCAAAGATCAGGTTGAAGTCATCCAGAAACGCTTTATAAGGTTGCTTTGTTATTTGGTTTTTCGTATTACTTACCGAGCTATGTACCGAACCGCCGTGGTTCAGTGGTAGAGCATTGGTGTAGAATTTGGGAGGTCACGGGTTCATCCCAATGCTGATCATCCCAGGTTTTTCCACGTTTTTTTCCTAGGTCACACCAGGCAAATGCTGGGATGGTCCTTCAACATAGTTCCCGGTCGACACCTTCCCGAATCACTTTCCTTCCCCTATCCCAGCCTGAGCCTTAGATGTTTATGGGCCAACAACAAAATTCAAAATTCATATACCTATGATTACTGGTGTCTATCTTGGTTTAGAACCTTTGTACAGTCATGAACTAAAGTAAATAGGGTTATAAGAAATAGTAGCATTTTCCCATAAGAGAACTGTTTCACTGTATGCCTCATAGTTAGACAACCAACATGACAGTACAAATATACGCGAAAACATGATATGCCAGGATATTCCTCCATTTGGAGCAAGAAAGAATTAACTTCTTCAACATCATGTAGACAACCACGAGAGAGTTAGACACAGAAATCATAGCCTCGTCTGGTTCAAACACACACACACACACACACACATACATACAGAGAGAGAGAGAGACATAAAGCATGGAAGGAAACGGGGAAAGAGCGAAAGAACAGAGAAGAGGAAACAAGGAAAGAGGGAAAGAAAAATGGCGCAAGACATGGAAATAAATGGTATTTGAACGCTTATAAACACAGTCTGCGTCTCTCTCTCCCTGCTTCCCTCTAGCTCTGACTTGTGGTTTTCTCCCTGTGCGGGATAAATCTCTTTCAGTATCTATCATGAACAGAATTTATTACGCTTAATTCCTAGGAGAAAATATTCGGAATGTCGCTCGTGGAATCGATCCAGAACTTAAGAATGAGAGTCTCACACGCTGACCATTTAGCTACACAGACCATAACAAATGTGTTGTTAAATCAGCCATTAAACTCGCTACCCTCAGCGGGTTATTTATATATATATCCAAGATTTCAGAACTATCTTTCAAGAAAGTGAATCCCACTTGCTGGCGGCGCGCTTATTTGCCAATCCCAACCGGTAAGAATAAATAGAAATTTATTAGAAATTCAGCGTTCAAATTGCTTAATGGGTAATGGGTAAGAAGTTGGTAATGTAAATGGTTGGCGTTAAATACAGCGCCGAGAGCAACAGTTGTTAGCTGCATAGTGTGGCGTATAGATAGAACGCTGGCTCACGATAAAAGAAACCCGGGTTCGATCCCCAACGAGCAGGCGAAATTATTTCTTCTTTTTTTCTTAAAAAAATATATTTTGAAAAGTTTAAATTTATTATTAATAATTCCTTTCTTGCATTTTCAAGATTGTTTTGAAAAGTACATTTTTGTAAAAAAAAAAAAAAAAAAAGAAAGAAAAAGAAAGATGTAATATTTTTTCTTCTTCTTGTCTTAAAAAATATTTTGCTTAGTTGATATTTATTATTAATAATTGCTTTCTTCCATTTGTCGTCGATTATATAAAATTAGTAACCATGGGTTATGGTAGATTAGGTAAGATCAGGTTCGCTTACACTTTCGTTTCTTTTTTAAAATACATTTCTATCTGTTTGTGCGAACCTGACTTTATCTAACCTCCGCTACCCCATGGTTACTAAAAATGCAACTTTGCGGGTGGGGGGGGAGCGGTTGCC